>CABHPH010145810.1:0-24015 GCA_902168325.1 Peromyscus nudipes | reverse complement strand
CAGATATATCCTCTCAGCTACCTCTCTCTAGCCCCATGCCTGACTACCTGCCTGCCTGCCTGCCTGCCTGCCTGACTGCTGCCACACTCCCTGCCAAGATGGTGGAACTGTGAGTCCCAAATGCTATCTTTTGTAAGTTGCCTTGGTCACAGTGTTTTGTCATGGCAACAATAACTAAGACAGTTATGTTTCAAACCAATTGTGCTTGGCTTTTCCCATCTGCCACTTCAGCCCTCACTCCTGCCTGTCACTCCAGCTTCCATTTGTCGGTTTCCGGAGCTTGGGGGAAATACTTCCTTTGTCAGAAGCCAAGAAAGACTTGGACATACTCACAGGCTCAGCTCCAGGCAAGCCTGAAGCTTGGTTGTCAGGAGATGCGCTGGCATGGAGGTAATTCTGGTCAGGTCTCATTATGCATAGTTGTGGCGTGAAGAGGCAGGCTGCAGTGCAGGAGGAGTTCAGGGATGTCTGAGGAAGAAGGACATGCCAGCAGGGCCCTCCTCCCCTCTTAGAGGGCTCCTCATCATTGAGAGCAGAAGTCACTGGAAATGGCACCACGAAGACACTGTGTTGGGAATGAGTTATGCCAAGGCGGAGGCAGCCTCTGGCCTGCATGGCAGCTGTTTTAAAATCTTTGTTCCTTAACAGTCGGTTCACAGTTGTCTGTCACAAGAGGAGGGGGCAGGTGGCAAGCAATTAAACACCATGTACATTTAACTTTAAAATGACCTGCAGGAGAGAGAGGGGAGAGAGGGAGAGAAAGGGGTTTTCTGAGTTACTGAATTTCTCAAAAATTTAAGTTGTCATTAAATTGGCAAAAACAATATAGTTGAATGCTGTCAGACAGTAAAACAGTAAAAGAAGCCTTACCACTGTCCACCCCACTCTGCCTTGAAGTTGGTCGTGCTGCTCACTGCTCTGCTAAATGTCGCTCTCTGACTCAACAGTATACTCCTGACGCTGCTTATGGATTCCCAGTCTGGGGTGTTATCACTAACTGGACACAGGAAGGCTTTAGTTCCTCCCTCTCCCCATCTGACCAGCGCCCTCTCTGCACCGTCTTTAGGTCCTGTGTCAATCACTTTCCGGTTAGGGCTGGGTTTTATTATTTGTTCTGTAACTGGCAGAGTGCCTGTGTGGTTTCCTACTTTGTACATGCTCTCCCTCTGCCTCCCAAATTCTCCTTATGTTTCACTACAGTCATTTTGCATTTTATTACGTAATCCTCACTCAACTGTCTCACTGACTATGAAGCCTGGGAAAAAAGCCATTACAAACAAGTAGAATCTTATCCTTTTCCTTTCATGAACCTTTGGTTTTCCTGGAGTTTCTAATTGCATTGTTTTTATGGAACCTGCTGTTACCTTGCTCTTAAGACCTGACATTTTGTATCTATTTATTTATTTTGTTTTGATTTTTTGAAACAAAGTCTTAGTATATAGCCCAGGCTGGCTCTAAATTCATGCTGCAGCCCAAGCTGAGCCCCAGGTTGAGATCCTCCTGCCTTGGCCCTCTGGATGCTAGGATCAAATATGTGTTCTACCTTGTCCAGATAGCATGTGGTGTTTTAAAGGTATTATCAGATCCACGGGATTGGTCACCAACGTGATTTTCCTCCTCGGAGATGTTGTCCCAGTAGAAATGTGTCCTCCTGGGCTTGCAGCTCTCTTCCTGCTAAAACTGTCACCCCAGAAGTTGAACACGTCATGCCCTGAGCTATGCCCACTCTTGCCCCAGGTCTTTGTCTTCTGGATGGTTTTCCTGATTTCCCTCATTATTTTGTTGGAACCTATCCTCTGTAATACTCAAAAAATGGTCCCTGTTCCTCTCTCCAAGCCATCTTCCCTTTGTGTTTGTGTGTTTCTGTGCCCAAGTTTCCCTTTTACCTAAGGACTGAGTCGCGCTGGATCCAGCCCACCCTAAAAACTTCATTTTAATTTGATTACCCATATAAACGCCTTACTTGCAATAAAGTTGCACTCAGAAGAACTGCGGGTTAGGACTTGGATATATTTTATGGAGACACAGCCGTACCCACAGCACTGCCTTGGCTCATTTTCACATCTCCAAGACTCACCTCACCTACACACCTTTACATCCTCTGTGAAACTGTGGCATTGGCCACCACACCTTTGTGCTTTCTGAAGATGGCCTTTGTCAGCTTAGGAGCTGACAAGGTAGCTCAGAGGATAAAGGCTCTTGTCACCAAGTCTGGTGGCTGAATTCAGTTCCTGGGACCCAAATGATGGGAGAAAATAATTGAACTGACTCCTGAAGTTGACTTCTGACCTCCCTACACACATGTGAAAAAATGCACATATGCACACACATGCACGCACACATACATACACAAATACATAAGTAAATAAATAAAGTAACTTTCAAAGACTTCTTATGCCAACACATTTCTATTGCAAACAAGCCCATTAAGATTATACAATCTCATTAATATGAAGCAGGGTCTATTTTTTTATGAAAACAAAGTTAAGTGTGGGAGAAAACTTATTAGCAAGGAACTTAAAATAATTGCTGTGGAGTCTGGAGAGATGGTTGAGAGAAGTTGCTCTCCAGGAGACCCGGGTTCGGTTCTCAGCACCCATATGGTAGCTCACAACCATCTATAACTCCAGTTCCAGGGAATCCAATACCCTCTTCTGAACACCAAAGGCACCAGGCATAGGTGTGGTGCACATACATACATGCAGCAAAACACCCATACACAGAAAATTAAGACAAATTTTTAAAATACTAAGAAATTAAGATTAAACAAAATAACCATAAAATACTTTGACAGTCTGTTAGGCCTCTGCACAGACTTTTCTTGTGGGTTGTTTCAAATGTCCTCTGTTCTGGATCCTTGGAAAGAACTGAACCCATGTGCTTTATTTAAAAAAAAAATGGAAAGAACTAATCCAACCCTGTCAGTAACACTTTGCTCAACGAACAGAGCTGCCCACAGCTCAGAGGAGCAGACAACAGCCGCACATTTGCACATCTGTGCAGAACATTCAGTAGTACTGTGCCCTCGGCACAGCTTTAAGGAAGTATGCTTGGTGACTCACTTGTGCCCCTGACTCCGAAGCCCCCCATGCTCAACATTCCAGCAAAAGTGGCCACATGAAGGCCAGCTTGTCAGCCAAGGCTCCTATCTGACCACTGCAGTCTGCTTGGCGGAATGTTCTCTGAAATGATGGCTTTATGATTAAACCACCGATACCCTGCACCTCCTGAGCTGTGCTCTGGACTCTGTCAGTTAGCTGGGACCTTTGTGTCAGGAGACTACTTTCTCAGAAGCCTTCAGGGTCTGGGTGGTGCAGAGTGACCTGGGGAGCCACCTGCCAGGGAACAGACAGAGCCTCTTAATAAACAGCAGCTTTAAATCACACCATGTTTTGGTGATACTGTCTGGGTGCGGGCTTGCCAGGTAAGCCCGCTGCCTTCAGGTGGGATATCTTTACCACATTGTGAGACTCTGAAAGTAAAACTTACCTTTAGAAAAGCTGAAACATGAAATGATAACTTCATACTAATAACTAATATCCTGTCTTATTTCCTGTGTGATTTAAATATGTATTTATTAGTATATATACATATATTATATATAATGCATACATAAATATATTAAACATCCACAACATATTTTATGTACAAATGTGTGCACATCTATGACTTTTGTAAATTTGCACGTGTTCTGGTCACGAGCTTTTTCTACCTCGGGTTTTTTTTCCCTAATAAAATGTTACAACATGTCAGTCTCTGTCTCTCTGTTTTACTTTATATTTTGTTGTTCTTAATTCTCTGTATGCAATGCTGTGGATCAAGCCTGGAACATGTGTGTGTGTGTGTGTGTGTGTGTGTGTGTGTGTGTGTGTGTGTGTGTGTGTCTGTCTGTCTGTATGTATGTATGTATGTATGTATGTATGTATGTCCTTCTGTCAGTCTGTATGAGTGCAAGTGTGCAGATGCAGTGTATGAAAGTAATGCATGCACATTATACACATACATGTGAAGACCAGAGGTCAGCGTCAGGTGCCATTTCCCAACACCACTCACCCTGTTTGTGACAGGGTCTCTGACTAGCCTGGAACTCACTTTTTAGGGTAGGCTCACTGGTGAATGGGCCCCAGGATGAGCCTGTGTGTGCCTCCCCATCCTGAGATTGCTGTAACTCCACCTTCCTGGCCTTTTGCTCACATACATTCTGAAGATCAAACTCTGGCTCTGACACTCATACAGCAGGCACCTTATGGGCTGTGCAGCCTCCCTAGCCCAGGCCAGAGCTCTTGACAACTTGGCAGAGCCTCCGGGCACTGTCGTTTACTGTCCGGTCAGCTCTTGCACAAAGGGCTCTTTCCAGGTTCCCCGTGGCCAGTTACACGGTGGTGCAAATTGCAAAAAATGAAATTTCCTCTCCTAGGGTGGGAGTCATTGGGTCAATACAACTGAACAGAACACTTGAGAAACATCACTAAAAGATTTAGCACTAGAGCTATTCTGACCCGTGGTGCCCGGTACCCACACACCATGAGCCATTGCCAACACAAGCCTGCCAGGAAGCCAGATGAATGTCCATCTGATGGGTGGACAGTGACATACCTAGCTTTGCTTGACTAATTTGCATGGCCTGGCAGTGCCTCTCATGTGTGCTGGGGCTTCCAAGTTGCTGTTTTTGCTCTGATGGTTCATACTCCTTCTATTTGGTTTTCACATGTTCTTACAAATTTCTGTGAAAGTAATTGGCAATTAACGTTCTGGCCCTCACCGTGTTTTTAAATGGTATCAGTTAAAAAGGAAACAGGCTTGACTGCTTTTCCAAAGCTTCATACCTCGCACTTTGCAGGGACTTTTAAAAGGTCAATGCTGCCTCAAAGTCAGACCTCAATCTGGACCAGCTGCCACCAGAAGCCACAAGGCTTTAGGTTTGCTCCACTGTTTGAAATGAGCTAAAGTTGTGACTTCTTAGAATGTCAACCTCATACACTCACCCCTCAAACAACACCAAGGGCGTTTGTCATTCAGCAGACACCCGCTTAGCCATGATGATGCTCTAGCCCTTGACCCTCCCCCAGCCCAAAGTCTAGATGCAAAGATGAATTTCAAATCCTTTGTGTTTGGCCCTCTCTAAAGGCTAAATCTAGCAATTGGGATTAAAACATTAAAAAAGCATTTGCAGTGGTGTGTGTGTGTGTGTGTGTGTGTGTGTGTGTGTGTGTGTGTGTGTAATGTAGAACTTCCTTTCAGTTTCTGACAGCTTATCTCATGTATGCTTAGAATGAACCTGACATCCTAAAATAACTACGTCATCACCCTGCCTGAAATAAAGGAATTCCTATTCCCTCTGAGATCTGCCTTGTCCTGGACCCTCAGTGTGGGCAAGAGGAATCAGGAGTGGCCTGGGGAGTCAGTCAGAGATCTTAAGGGCCCACTGCTGGTGACCAGACAGGATCTGAGTGTCTTAAGCCCCGTGTGCCCCTAAAGCCAGGATGCCTGACCCCTCCTTTCTGCTGGGCAAAGCATATGGAACATACACCACCTCCAAGGAAGGAGCACTTACCTCTCTGCCCAGGTCTGCTGCAGGACCACAGACCAGCAGCTCTGCAAAGCCTCTGCAAACAAACGATGCTGTGACTCACTTTCCTCCTCTGTAAAATGAAAACAAGATCAGAACCAGATCGCTGCATGTGACAGGTTGAGTGATGTGTTTTGCATGCAGCTCAGCGCTAAGACAAGCAACCCTGGGAAGGCCAGGTACCTCTGTCCATCCCATCTATCCATGCATCACCGCAAGGCCTGTTGCCCTCAGCAGGGAGGGAGATGCCAGAGTCTCGCTGGCAGACAAAGCTGAGATGCTTTCCATGGTCATAGATGGAAACTAACACAGCTAAGTTGATGTTCAGCTTTTGGACACTTCAGAACCTGGTGAGGATGTCACCTTCCTGGGCTGGTATGGAGAAACAGAGCCCCTTCAGCATGAACTTTTGGCTAGCACACCTCTCAGAAGTCTAGGCCTACGGAGAAGGGACACCAGGAGCCATTGGTGTCCCTGACAGTGATAAAGATGGGCTTGAAGAGGTGTCCGAGTGACAAATTGTGGGATGAGGATCAAGAACCCAGGGCCACTGCCTGGCTGCTGGCATGGAAACAGGCCTGTCACTCTGCAGAGACCTGTGTCTGGCTTCCCAGAGGTGCAGGAGGCTGTAACCCCTTCACACTTACTGCTGCGAAGCTGCCTCTGCGATTTGACACATTAAAAACAAGTTCAGGCGGGGCTCCTCTCCAGTGAGATGGAACCTGGGAATGACAAGCTTTCCTTCTCCAGCTGAGCCGCACTCAGGCCTCCCTGCTTGCTAGCTCAAACCGGAGCCTTACAAAAGGGACCAGAATGTGGGTCTGTACAGAACTGCTAAGTTCACAATGCTCTCCCATCTGGAGACCTGACTGAAGGTCTGTAGAGGCATCATTAGATAGAGTCTTGAGACACTTGGAATTGTAAATGCTGGTCCCTGGCAATTTCTTCAGAGAGCGCCTGGGGCCAGCCCCGCATCAACAACCTTGCTCACGCCCTATTTGGCTCTACCCAGTCCTGCCCCGCCTACTAGGTCCCAGCCAGGTCCTAATCCTCACCACCTACTTCCATCCCTGTCTCAACTCCGGGTCCAGCTGTGCGCCGGCTGGGAGCAGCAGCGAGTCCGAGGACGGCCAGCAGAGGGCGCACTGCCTGGCGCTCTCCCGGTCCTCAGCGGCGCGCGTCTCAGGACCCAGCTGGACCCGGCTGGACCGGGCTGGACCGGGTAAACCCCGCGGACCAGGCTCTCACAGGGAGCCACAGCGCCTGCGCCTGCTCGCCTGGGCTCTAGAAAGCAGGGGGGCGCAGCGGCATCCCCAGCGATAGTGGCCCATGTGCAAGTCAAATGCATTTGTGCCACCTGTTGGCTTCCGGCTCACACTGCACAGGCCGGGAGGTGGCTGCTGGGATTCCCGCCTCATCCACTTGCCAGGGGTCTCAAGTGATGAGAGGTCTCAGGCTGCCTTAGTGACAGCCTGGAGGCGTATTTCTTTTCAGTATTGCAACATTTCTGAACTTACTTCTTAATACGGGTATTTAATCTAGTCTCGTATGAGTTTAGATTAATGCCATGACAACCTTATAGATTAATTTGCTGGTGGTTTTTCAAATTCAAGTGGACTTTGCTTCCACCAAACTGAAAGCAGCAGTGATAGACGATTGGACTCGTTTTATCTATCCAAGTTTATTTTAGTTTCTTTTTAATGAATACATCTTTTAAAAAAGTATAAACCAGTCAGGCAGTGGTGGTGCATGCCTTTAATCCCAGCACTCGGGAAGCAGAGGCAGGCGGATCTCAGTGAGTTCCAGGACAGCGAGGACTGTTACACAGAGAAACTCTGTCTTGAAAAAACAAAACAACAGAGTATAAGCTACAAGATATGTTTAGTTAATTGCCTTAGAAATGAACACAAAGGACCATGTGGAATTCAGAGTTGCAGTGAATTTTATGAACAGTGTTAAATGTCAACATCTCTGAAATGTCTGAGGCTAGTATCTCAGGAATTTGGCCTTGCTGGTGTGGTCCAACCAGGGGTTCAGAAATGCCTAAAAGGATGACCTGGAGCCCACAGTGCGGTTCACAAGTCAACATTACCTCCTCATAAAGAAGGAAGAGGAGGGAAGGGCATTAGAACAAGACGGGTTTTTTCTCTGCTCTAGGATCACAGCCATCCTATGTGACCTACGGGGCTAGCGTCGTTCTAGACTTTTCTTTAGAGTAAGCTTTATCATGAAATACATGCAAAAAATACGGTTATAGCTGCAGATACCCAGCTAATGGAAACAGCATCCAGCGAAAGTGGCAAACTCAACATCCCAGTCATCTCTGGCTGTGTGCAGAATCTTCCTCTACCCCAGGAGACCCACCTCTCCACCTCTATTAACAAATACAAGAGTGCATCCTGTAACTTACGGTCATGAAATAGTCTCCTGGAGTCTGTGTTATTGTGTACATTTGGGTTTTATAACTTTTTATGCACAGAAAAAAATATATTTAGCTCTTTTCTTTATGTGAAAAAGTGCTTGCCTTATAACTCACAAAAAAAATCTAGCCAGAAGTATTTTGACTGTATACACGTGAAGAATGGAGGAAGGAAAGAGGTGTACATATTTGTTGCGTATGGATAATGTGCATATCAACTACATAATGTGTTGCATAAAATGAAACGCTGAATGCACACATATCATAGTTACAGCTGAAAGAGTAGAATATATATATGTGTGTTCTAATCATTGTCTCTTACATCAGAATGCCATTTATTTACGGTAAAGGTTGTTGAAAACGAACAGGCATCCTGGGCTGGAATGAGGTGGGACCTGGTGGAAAGTGAGCACCACATTCCTGTTAACTGGGACTTCCACACCGGTTTGAGTTCAATGACGAATGTGGATTCTAAAGACAGTGTCCAGTTTACAGTTGTGTGTTAAAACTAGCAAGTGAATATCAAGTCATTTCAATGGCACCCCCAGGCCCATACACCAGTGAAAGGGCCTCAACCATCCCAAAATGTCCTTACACCATAGCTGAAGCCAGGGGAGATGCTGGGAAACACAGAAAAGAAAATGTGGCCTGAAGTTTTTCACATTAGGAACAGAAATGTTGAAAAGATAACGGGAATCTAACAAAATGAAAACGTAAGAGGGCGTCTACATGCTAGGAAAAGCCCTTAGAATGGGAGAGGTAAGCATAGCGAAGTATTTTTAAGAGATTGTCGGTTGCGATGAAATCATAGGAGTTCAGAGGGGTCTTTCTCAATCTCAGGACTCTTGTATAACATCCCAGTACTGCTTACATCCTGTAGAGGCAGCTATATAGGCAGACATACAGCCTATCAGGCCCCCTCTGGGTCCTGGACACAAGAGCATGTATGTACGAGCAGTGTCAAGCAGATAAGTGATGAGCACAGACTGGGCCGTTCAGCACACGAAGGCTCAGGTTTCAGAGCCATGTGAATGATAATTCCCACCTCCCAGGACTTCCTCCTCTCAGAGGTGCAGCTCCCTTCTCTGTCACAAAGAAAACATGAAGAGTAGGTGTTAGGGTAAATGCACTCTACCAATCATTGGCACAAGCATAAAACATTAGTCACTTTCAATCATGGATTTAACTGGCGTGCACTGAAGGTTTCAGACATGTACTACACACCGGAAACAGTTGAAGCTAGAAAAGTCACCACTTGCCAAACAGAGGGGTGGGGATGGGCACACTATACAACTGTGGTCCAGACTCATCCCTTGTTCCTCTACAAGTGTTTATCAAATTCTTGGCACTTTTGAGAAGCCTGCTAGTTGCTCAGATCACACTGTTTAGTGGACAGTGAAGGTCATGACCCTTGAGGAGCTGGAAAGTCCCACTGCTGTCCCTTGGTGGCCAGGCAGTCGAGAGCGGTGCTGAGCCCCATAGGAGACTGTACTGGGCAAGGGAGACAGGAAGTTCCTTGAGAAAAGTTTGGTGGTGTAGAGCCAGGACAGCTGTATCTCCATGATGATGTGTATGATGGTCAAAATCTCCAAAGGAAGATGCCCTTTCACTCCTCTTCCCTTGACTCGGCCCTGGCCTGCGCTTCTCACTGTAGCCAAAGTCAGGCAACAGACGTCACCTAGCTAGTGTGACTCCCAGGGCTAAGCGAGAGGCCACTGCTTCCATGCTGGTGTGAAGGTTCCATTGCAGTGGATGATAAGGAACATCACCTCAGTATGTTCCCTTTTTGGAACAGCCACCATGATTTGAGTGTCTCAGAACACACAAGTCATCCCCATTCAAACACTTTGGTTTGTATATGTGCCTGTTCTGGGTCTACACTGACCCCAAGCTGAGAGTGAGCACCACGACTCTCCAGCCGCCTATCTCTGTCCCCAAGCTTGTGAGCAGGAAGTGGCAAGCACTTAGCTGAGCCTCTCCAGGACCTCTGACCATGGTTGCACAGTGTGTTGTTCTACCCACTCAGAGGGGAAAGGAACAAGAACTGTCTGATCCTCAGGTAGGATGTTACTGACACACATGAGGTTGGCATAGAGGTGCTGCTGGTGAGTGGTACAACACCACACTGAGGCTGCAGGAGACCAGAGAGAAACCAAGGAATTGCCAGAGACATCAGAGGGAGGGCCAGAGGGCTTGCATCAGCAGGGACAAAATGCTTTCTGCTGTCACAGGACAGAAGGGCACACCCAGAAGCCTGTCCTCTTAAGGAGGCTCATTCTTGTCTGTGGTAAGATGTGGGAGGAGAGACATGAGTCCAGTTCATCTGCTTGGATTTTAAGTAGAGTCCAGGAGATCCCCTCCAGGGAGCAAGGCCAAGGTAAAGATCACACAGAGGCTCTACAAGCCGAATGAGGCCTTGTAGAATCTAGAACATGATTCTCAGATGCCCCTTCGATGCACTTAAGAAAGAGAGGATCTGATGATGATGACGATCATGATCATGATGATGATGATATCAATTTGCCAAAAATACATGGCCAATACAAACACATACATATAACAGAGCTTCAAAATTTGGGAAGAAAGCTAATCAAACTGAAGGGAGAAATAGGCAATCCCACAGCGGCAGCTAGATGCTTTAGAACCCCAGATGGGATGATGGAGAGCAGTCTGCACAGAACACTCTCTAGGGGAGGTCCTGAGCCAGAGGTCAGCTTTACTGTCATATAGAGATGCTCTTATCCAAGCACAATATGCACAGGGACCAAGCGTGGTCTTCAACATACCTCGTGCACTAAGCCCCGAAGCACTTCTCACTAATTTCAAAATTAATGAAATGGGAGTATTCTCCAACTATAATGAAGTAAAACATCCCCAGAAAGGAATGAGCGAAATCTGAGGACATTTGGAAGGAAAATCACGCTTACAAAAGATGCATTGATCAAAGAGTTTGGAATCACAGAGGAAATTAAAAAATACTTTTTGTGATGACTTGTTTGGCTGTCAACTTGGTTGCATCTGGAATCAACTAAAACCCAATACTACTGGGCATTCTGGTAAGGGATTTTCTTGACCAGATTGTTGAAGTAGGAAGACCCACCCTGAACCCAGGTGGCACCATCTGGTGGCAGTCTAAATACAAAGCTTTGAAGAGGAAACTGCTGTTCACCTGCTTGTCCTCAGTCCCACTGCCAAGTTCGTCTATCCTGTTGCTGCAGCCAGTGTTAAACCCTTATTCAGGACTCCAGAGTGTTTTGAGGAAGAACAGCTCTCTAGGAGTCCTCCACGACTCCAGTGCCAAACTGGGGCTGCTATAATGTCCAACCTCATGAACTGACCAACCACCAGATTCTTGGTCTTTCCATCATGACACAGCCATTGTTGGACTAGCCAGATCACAGCCTGTAAGCCATAATAAATTCTAATAAATTCTTCCCCCCTCTCTGTATGTGTATTTATTCTATTAATTCCATGACTTTAGAGAAGCCTTATAAACACATTTTACAGTGAATAAAATTGGAAGCATACCATATCAGAACTTATGAGGATGCAATTAACATGGTGCTTAGAAGGCAGTGTCTTGCTTCAAATGCCTGTGTCAAAAGTGAAAATACCCCTTGAATTAGTATCCTGGATTCCATGGTACAAAACTGGAGTTGGAGAGATGATTCAGTGGCTAAGAGCACTGGCTGCTCTTCCAGAGGACCTGAGTTCGATTCCCTGCACCCACATGTCAGCTCACAACCATCTGTAACTTCAGCTTTAGGAGAATCCAGTGCCCTCTTCTGGCCTCCACAGGCACTGCATGCATGTGGTATACAGACATACATGCAGGCAAAATGCCCTTACACATAAAATTAAAAAATACATATATTTAAAGTAAAAGAAAGAAAAGAGATAACTGAGCCAAAGCATGAAGACAGGAGAAAAAAATAATAAACATCAAGGTGGAAATTCAACCAAACATAAAACAGGAAAAGTAGATGCATTCAGTGAGGGCACAAATTGATGCCTCACAATACAGCCAAGCTTCTAGCTAAAATCAAGAGCAGTGTCTCTTCTTGATGGCTGAGGACAACATATCAAATAGTTTTGGTGGCTGGGGTGGGCCAGGAGTTTGCTCTGCATCAGCCTGATTCCATATATTCCATGCATCAACCTGGTGTTGCATTATCTTCAAAAAGAGTAGGCTCTGTCCCACCTGACCACACACTAAGAGGTCATGGAATTGGAAAGGGGAGCACGAGAGGGGATACGATCTTAGTGTGGAGAGGGGAAAGGGTCATGAAATACTCAAGACAGGAAAATAGAAGAGGGGTACTGGGAAGGAGGAAGTGAGCAAAGAGGGAGATGGTAGTGAAGAGGAGGGGCAGATAAGGACTAAGCAATATGAAAACATCATAATGAAACCTATCACTTTGCATGCTAACTTTAAAAACTAAAAAACAAAGAAAAGATACTCAATAGTTCATTAATGAGAGGGACTGCCAAAATGGGGGATGAAACAGGACCTTCCATTACCAGTGACTTACTTCACAGAATTTGAAAGATTGTGTAAGGGAATATGATGGACAGCTTTATGCCAATGGGTTTGACAAATCAGAAGAAAAGATCAAGTTCCTAGAAAGCTACAAATTACTAAACTGGCTGAAGAGAAAACAGATCCACAATAAGATAGTGAATTAGCAATTAAGGATTCCCCATCAAGGAAAGTTCCCACCCAAACAGTTTCCTTAATGAATGGGGTCAACCCTCTAGGAAGGAAATGACACCAAAGCTTTCCAATGCTTACAGATGCTGGAAGGGAAGAGGGGCAAGAATGAGGAAAGGGAAGGGAAAAGGTTAGGTCACTCTACTGCACATCTCCTAACTCCACCAAAGAAGTAATGACACCATGACACTAGAGCCAGATAAAGGTATTTCAAGAGAGCCTGGACCACTCTTAGTTAGGGTTTCTATTGCTGCAACAAAGCATAATGACGAAAAGCAAGCTGGGGAGGAAAGAGTTTATTCAGCTTATACTTCATAACACTGTTCATCATTGAAGGAAGTCAGGACAGGAACTCAAACAGGGCAGGAACCTGGAGGCAGGAGCTGATGCAGAAACCATGGAGGAGTGTGGCTTACTGGCTTGATCCTCATGGCTTGCTCACCCTCTTTTCTTATAGAACCCAGGACCACCAGCCCAGGAAGCACCACCTGAAATGGGCTGAACCCTCCCCCATCAATCACTAATTAAGAAAAAGGCCTTACAACTGGATCTTATGGAGGCATTTTCTCAATGGAGGTCTGCCCCTCCCTCTTCAGATAACTCTAGCTTGTGTCAAGTTGACATAAGACTAGCCAGCACAACCAACATCTCTTATACACAGACACCAAAATCCCTGAAAATATTAGCAAATGTGGCTCAGCAGCATGCGACGTGATGAATCTATCTATCTATCTATCTATCTATCTATCTATCTATCTATCTATCTCCCAGAATACAAAGGTAGACTCATAAACAGCCTTATTAATGCAATTATCACCTTTAGGAGCAAACAAAGGTGTGATGCTTAATTGGTGCAAGAAACACCCTTGGCAAAATGTACCATGGTAAAAAAAAGAAAAACAAACCAACAAATTAAAAGTAAAGAGACCTGAACCCAGCATAAGTCACATACAAAGTGTTTCTGCAAGACTGGACTTTGAAAGCAAAGTCATTGTTCTGGTAGGAGAAAAACAGGTTCCTAAATTGTCTTATTGATCTCCAGCTACATTAGATATTTGGAATCCTTTTTGCACAATCAAAGAATGCTTACAACAGAAGTGTGATTCTTCTCTTGGATTAGTCTGAGTTTATGAGTCAGACTGCATCTTCTAGAGCTGAACATTTACAAGCTGAAATGAACCATAACCTACAGGAAAGAGAATAAAAACAAAAACCTAACACTCAAGCTGTTGAGTCCCCTCCCTTTCTCTACTTGTTTAAAGTAAAGAAATTCCAAACAATTTTTTTTAAGTCCTAAAGGCAAAAGCATTAATAATTGACTTCCCACACTCTCCTGGCAGAGGGCAGTCACTGTGATCATGAAGGTGGTTTCCCCAGCAGAATGACTTGGGATGTGCTGACCCCTTAGATTTCTCCAAATTTAGGAGCTCAGCTGTGTGGTTTGTGGACTGTTTATAAAAAATAAAATTTAAATTTAAAAAAAGAATGAATGAATGAATGAATGAATGAATGAATGAGAAGAATGGATTTTCCAGGGCTGGAGAGATGGCCTAGAAGTTAAGAGCACTTGCTGATCTTTCAGAAGACCTGAACGTAGTTCCCAACATCCACCTTGGGCAGTACACACCAGCTTGAGACTCCAGCTCCAAGGGACCTTATGCCCTCTTCTAACATACACATACACACACACACACACACACACACACCAGCCTGAGACTCTAGCTCCAAGAGACCTGATGCCTTTTTGTGACACACACACACACACACACACACACACACACACACACACACACACACATACACACCAGCCTGAAACTCCAGCTTCAAGGGACCTGATGCCCTCTTGTGACCTCCTCAAGTATGAGCATGTGCATGCACACATACATACACAATAAACAAACAAACAAACAAACAAATAAATAAATAAATAAATAAATAAATAAAATCTTAAAGACAGAATTGACTTTCCATTTCCTCTGTGGTTACTAAAATGTAGCTTATCCTAGAAAACAAGATTAAATAAAACTGACATGGCCACCAGTTTCCATCCACACTAGAAAGGCTTATTCTGTATGAATAATGAGAAAGAGAGGGTGAAATAGAGAGACAGAGAAAGAGAGAGAGAGAGAGACAAAGAGACAGAGACAGAGAGAGGGCCACAAAGGCCTAGGAGACAGTACTGTTCTTCCTGCAAGAGCGAGATGGTCAGACGGTGCTGTAATCACACCCAGTGTGGCAGTGGATCTCAGCCTCATCTCTAAAGATTATCAGTTTTCAAATAACGTGTTAGCACCACAACCGAGAAGCACCCGCCCAGACTGGGTCCAGTGTTATTTTTGTCGCTCTGGATAAGCATGCCATGGGACTAGCATTACTATAAAAAGCAGGTCTCCTCCTGGCTAGGGAAAGAAAGTGTCCTTGGCCAGTGGCTGTACCTTTCCTTCAAGTACAGAGGAACTCCCAAGAGCCCCATGGAGGTCCATGGCCGTTCAGGCAGATGACTCCAGATTCCTTTCCTGATGTTAAATTCCCGACATAAAATGAGCACGATCAAAACCCAATAGCGAAAGTGACTGAAGCTGGAGTGTTTGCACATGCCTGCAATCCTGGCTCTGGGGAGGCTGACACATAAATACCGTGAGTTCAAGGCTAACCTGGGCTACCTAGGGAGTTTCAGACCAGCCTGGGCTGCAGAGTGGAACTCTGTCAAATAAACAAACAAACAAACAAAACACAGCAAGGTGGGAAAGGGCCAGAGCATCCCAGTGATCGGTTCCTTTCAGGCTGGCTGTGCCCTCCTGTGTTGTCCTCTTACCTGAAACACCTGGTTCACATCCTCACATGCCCTCAGTGCTCCTGGGCACCATGCTCACCAGTCCAGACTCCAAGGTTTCCAGAGGCCCCAGTATTCATCAGTAGCCTGTGGCTAGCTATACCTACAGTCACGGCATTGGTTCTCATTGCCAAGGCCTGGCCTGTGAGCGCCCACTGTTCCACACTCTTACAAGGGGCTTGAGGTTAACTCAGCGAAGTTTGGCCTACCATACTTTGCAAGACTTAATTGTTTCCATGGCAAGTGCCCAAGATGCTTTCTGAGTGTAGAACTAGCAAATGCATGTCCATATTTTAAGGATGTATGTGGGGGAGCCCCTACTACTGCCTGTGTGATATTACATCACAGAAAACTCCCAAGACCAGGAATGCTAACTGCCTAGGTAAAGGCGTGGGTTGTGACTTCCATTAGTGAAAGTCATTTTGAAAAATGAACAATTACATTCAGAATGTCATTGTTTTTGCTTTATTCAAGGCAGATGATAGCAATCAAAATTAATATATTTTAATATCACATCTCAGCATAAATACCAACCAGAAAAGAATCAAAGCTCGAGCCTGAGAGCATAATACAACTGTTAATCTAATCCCATTTTTAAATTTTATGTACTCACAGGAGTTCCTATAGAAATTACTAGATCAATCTATTTAGAGAAAGGTTTTATTAGCAAGTGTTTAGGAAGTTTTATGCACAAGGACCTTAAGGTAGCTAGAAGATTCACTGTCTTGTTTTCAAACAAACACACAGTTAATTGACCCTTACTTTTTCTTTCTTTCTTCTTCCTACCTTCCTCCCTTCCTTCCTTCTTTCTTTCCTTTATTTATGTGGTGTGTAGTGTGTGTATGTGTGCGTGTGTGTGTGTATGTGTGTGTGTGTGTGTGTGTGTGTGTTATATGCCCAGGTATGCATGTGCATATGGGTATAATTTCTTGTGCACATGCACATGCAGGCTTGAGGTTGACATTGGGTGGCTGTCTCTATCTCTCTCCTTCTGATATTCTGAGTCAGGGTCTCTCATTGAACTTGGAGCTGCTGTTTTGGCTAGGCTAATTGGTCAGTAACCCCAAAGATTTTTCTGGATCCTCCTCAGCACTAGGGTTGCACATGCACACCACTGTCCCTGGTTGTTACATGGCTGCTGGGAACCCAAACTCAGGTACTCATGTTTTGTGAAGAAGCACTTTACCCACTGTGGTAGTATGAATGTAATTGGCCCCCATAACGTCATGGGAAGTGGCATTCTTAGAAAGCATGGCCTTGTTGAAGTAGGTGTGGCCTTGTTGAAAGAAGTGTGTCACTGTGGGGGTCAGCTTTGAGGTCTCCTATGCTCAAGCTACACCTAGTTCAGTTCACTTCCTGTTGCCAGAGGGTCAAGATGTAGGACTCTCAGCTCCTTCCCCATCACCATATCTGCCTGCACACCACCATGTCACACTGTGATGATAATGGACTAAATCTCTGAAATAGCCACCCAAATTAAATGTTTTCCTTTATAGGAGTTGCCATGATCATGGTGTCTCTTCACAGCAATGGAAATCCTAAAACAAAAACTGGTACCAGGAACTTGGATATTGCTGTGATAGGCCTGACCATGCTTTTGTTTGAAGGAATATGGACCTTGGGATTGTGGATTAGGAAAGCAGTGAAATGCTTTAAGTGCTGTTTAATGTGCCATCCTAGTAGGAACATGGAAGATGGTGCTGAGTGTGACTTGAACTGTGGGGGCCTGGCTCTGGAGGTTTCAGTGGAGAAGAATATTAATATGTGGCCTAGAGATTGTTCTTGTGATATTTTGGTAAAGAATGTGGCTGCCCTTGTCCAAAAAGTCTACTTGAGGTTAAAGTGAAGAGATTTGAATTAATTCCATTGGCAGAGGAAATCTCAAAACAGCCTAGTATAGACTCTATCATGTGGTTACTAGTGTTCATGCTTATGAAGATTTATAATGAAAAGGAGAAAGCTGAACACAGAAAAATATAAAATATACAATTTGAGGAGAAAAAGAGCACCAGGAAGTGGAGTGGAACTAAGTCCTGTGTTCTAGGAGATAAACAGATTAAGAAATGGAATAAAGGGAGTGGTGACCTCAGGGTAGGATCCCACCCTGCTAAGTTTCCAACTTGTGAAAAGGAATTAAAGAAAACTTAGAACTAGGTGTGGTGATATATGCCTTTAATCCCAGCACTCAGAAGGCAGAGCCTAGTGGATCTCTGAGTTTGAGGCCAGCCTGAGCTATGGAGCAAGTTCCAGGACAGCCAAGCTTAGGCAGTGAAGGAAATCATGGAAAACAGAAAGCTGGTGAAGATGTAATTGAACTAGAGATCCATGTTTCAGCCCCAGCAAGTAGCAGAACTTGGCAGCTTCAGCCACTTGGTTCTGGCTTTAGAGTTAAGGGCAGAAGAAAAGGATTATGGAATATTTCTCCACAACTAAGGAAAGCTGCTGAGGCCAGGCATGTGGCATGGGTGTCCCTGAACAGAGGCCCAAAGAGGACATTGTATGAAGCTGTGAAGGAGAAGCCTCGATTGCCTTGGAGACCCCAAGACGTTAAAGATGCCAGAGTTGTGAGATACTTGCCTAGGAAAGCTGCTTACAGGAAGTGGAAACAGCCCAAGAGAGAGGAGTGTGTTGCAGTCAATAAAGCTGAACAGAGTTGGAGATCTGAAGAGCATTTTGACATCAGACATGGAGATGCAGAGTGTGGAGTTTGCCCAACTGGTTTTCAGTCTTGCTTTGGTCCCATATTTCCTCACTATGCTCCTTCCCTATGTTTTGGAATGGTAATGTATATCCTGTGCCATTATATGTTGGAAGTATGTGATCACTTTTTTAAATTTTGTTTTTATATGGGATTACAGTTAAGAGATTGCATGACTCTCAGAAGAGACTTTGAACTTTGGATTTAAAACATTGTTGAGACTGTGATAGACTATGGGGACTTTTGAAGTTGGACTAAATGCAATTTGCATCATGATATGGTTGTAAGTTTATGGGGGCCAGGGAATGTAATGTGATAATTTGAGTACAACTGGCCCCCATAAGTTTATAGGGAGTGGCACTATTAGGAAGTATGGCCTTGTTGAAGTAGGTGTGGCCTTGTTAAAGAAAGTGTGTCACTGTGGGGGCGGGCTTTGAGGTTTCCTATGCTCAAGCTATGCCTAGTTCAGTTCACTTCCTGTTGCCTGGAGGCCAAGATGTAGGACTCTCAGCTCCTTCCCCATCACCATATCTGTCTGCACACCACCATGTCACACTGTGATGATAATGGACTAAACCTCTGAAAATGTAAGCCCCCCAAATTAAATGTTTTCCTTTATAAGAGTTACCGTGGTCATGGTCTCTTCATGGCAATAGAAATCCTAACTAAGACACCCACCGAGCCATCTCCACAGACCCCCTTACTTCAGGTTTTCTCATTGAAGAAAATGTGTTGTTATTGTCGTTGTTGTTGTTGTCGTTGTTGTTTTAATTCCAGTCTATTTGTAATCAAAATGAATTCAAAGGAATCCTATTCAGCTGTTGAAAAAACTGTCACATTCACCACAGACAGTTCTAACATAAAATGCAGAAAGAAAGAGAAAAACAGCAAAATTACATTAAGCAAGTGTCAGTGTAGCTATAGTTATTTTTGTGTTCCACAAAAGTACAGTTCAATCCACAAATTATAAGAGATAAAGAGACATACATATTTATTACAGGAATAAAAACTAATAAATGATCCTGGAGAGGTGGCTTAGCAATTAAAAGCACTTGCTGCTCTTGTAAAGAACCCTGTTCAGTTCCCAGCATCCACATGGTGGCTCACAACCATCCAAATTCCAGTTCCAGGGGATCCAACACCCTCTTCTGGCGTCTGTGGACATCAGGCATGTTTACGGTGTACAGACAAGCATGCAGAAGAAACATTCATACACACAAAATAAAATAAATTAGTCTAAAACAAAAAAGTCTAACTAATTAAAAAAGTTATTAATAATGTTCCTAATAATACAGCCCAAAAATAGAGACCACAAAACTTACAGAGTTTAAAGAACAGATTCATGAATTAAGTTTGTCTTTTCATGGGGTTCCCTCTAGTTTAGTAGAAGTTCTGTTATTTTAGACAGTATATTTCCAAGATTTATAAGGTTTATCTTTGTGTTCCAAAAAGTTCTATAAGAATTTCACATATTTTCATCACTACTCAGAACCCATCTGGGGAGGTCAGTCCTAAGAGCAAAAGGAACCCATGGGAAATTGTCAGAATAAACACTTAGTCGGCACCTGTTCCTTGAGGGCTGAGGAATGTCTCTGTGAGGTTGAGACAGAGATGGCTAATGTCACAATCATCAGGTAGGAAAACAGAGACAAAATGAACAGGTGAGCATGTAGCCAACACAACTGAAATTCAAAATCTGTCCTTTCATGTAATGCCTTTGTCCTGAATGTAACAGCCTTCCCCACTTCCCAAATCCAAGGGTAGCAGCAGAGTTCACAGCCCTCTGCCCAGACCTCACTTAGCTTCTATGGAGCAGAATAATTAGTGTCTACACCAGAGTCCCTACAAGTGACATTGCCAAGAAGGAGCCATCTGGCAAATGTCTAGATGACCTGAAAGACAAGTGAGTGTGAGAAACTCCCAACCTTGGAGGACTACCACAGTGGGGTGCAGCTTCATTCATAAATTCTGAAAACAAATCCAGACTGGCTCTTAAGATCTCCCAACCCAATCTAAAGGCATTTTCTTTCTGACATTTCCCTACCTCTGTGCTTCCTGTTGCTGGCTGCGCATGTCCCACTGAACACCACCCACGGTCCTGTATCATTATACTGCCCATCTCTACGATTTAATCTGCCTTCTTTAGCATGAACCAAGACCCTGGCTGTGTTTGATAATGTCAGGCCAGATCTTTAGTTGTGCCTTCAATATCAGTTAACACATATAACGTCAAAGCGAACCTGCTACAGCCATTGTTACTATTTCCATGAACCCTTCGTTAATCAATCCTTATATGAGCTTTTCCTCTGAATCTATTGGTCTAATTGTGTGTGAGTTGGGGAAGGGGTACACAGGCATGTGGGGTGTGCACATATGAGTGGACAGAGGCCAGAACAACCTCAGCTGCCATTCATCAATTTCAATGCACCTTAATTTTGAGAGAAGGTCTCTCACTGGGGCCTGAGGTCTGCCAATGAGACTAAACTGGCTGTTCAGTAAGCCCTGGGGATCCACCTTTATCTATCTCCCCAGCCCTGGAATTACATGTATACACCACCACACCTAGTTTTTGTTTGTTTGTTTATTTGTTGTTTTTGAGTTATGGGGATCAAATTCAGCTTCTCATGCTAGCATGGCACTTACTAACTGAGCTACTTCCCCAGGCACCATCCAATAAACTTTTATACAGCTCATGTTTCTTGTAGAAAAAGAGAGAGAGAGAGAGAGAGAGAGAGAGAGAGAGAGAGAGAGAGAGAGACTCTTTGGCACTTTTCATGTTCCCATACAAGCGATATACATATAGTTGGGGGGCCAGACACTGAAATAAATTGAGAAAATAGAAACCTATCATTGTATTAAAGTTAAGGGAGAATATATCAGTTATGGCAGCATGATTTCTAATCACTTTTTTCTGTAAATAACAAAATGCAGTTTGTTTTTTAAGAATGGAATCATGCAGTTCATGCTGGTGGCAAATTTTATTTATCTTAGTTAACTTGAACACTCACAGTGGCACTTTCTCTGTCACCAATGCTACCCGCAGGATGTCACTAATGGAGGGAAGGACATCACATTCAGGTGGATGGGCAAAGCCAGACATGAAAGAGTCACAATTCCTGTGTGGTTTGCTGGTCTTAGAGAATGAATCCCACACTCCAGGTGACGTCAATCCTTCTCAATTCTTGGAACAGGGAGTCCAAACCTAAGGTTTCAGTGGAGCCTGCTGCCTAGGACACTAGATAAAGCCCTGAGGACTCCCCGGAATTTGGTACCTGCTGAGCACCATGACACCAGAAAAATCTCTGGTTGGAAGCCAGCAGCAGACAACAGGGCATCAATATAAAGATGGCAGGGACCGAAAGTGTCAGGACTAACAGAAGCTAGACCATAGGATATAGCATCCCATAAATGAACTCAGGTGGGGATGGGGCATCCAGATTCTCAACTTCAGAAAAGCAAATGCACCCCCCACCCCTGCATCACTCCTGCTACCTAGTGCAGGTGGCTGTGTGCCCCTACATACAGAGAGAAACACTCTGAAGCAGGCCTTGCAACACCTCCCTGGCCAGGACACACAAGCAGTGCATGTACTCCCTGCCACACTTCACTCAGCCATGCACACTTAAACCAACATGATGGTCACCAACAGGTCCCTTGAGGTGTCCATGAGCCCTGTGAGCCTGTGACCGTCCATGGACACACTGAGGATTGGAAAGTGGATAGGGTCTCCCTGTGACCAGGGCAGGGGAGCTTCCCTAGTCTAACAAGTGAATCCCCCATCACGGACCTCACATTGTACATGGGCCGTAGGGGGACAGCTCTGCAGAGAAGCCAGCATGGGGACAGCAGAGATGAATGGAGACTGGGCCTAACACAGATAGCCCTGGGGTCCTCTCTGTACAGTCAGCTGCAGCCCAGCCCCCTCCCCCCCCACCAAAAAAAAAAAAAAAGAAAACAAAAGAAAATCAGGAAGACCCAGAGGAGGCCTATTTGGCAAGACCTCTGCTTGCTGTGGAGGAAGATAATTTGCTACATAAATAATGAATTAGATGAGTGTCAATGTGGAATTGGTTCTTGGAATGGTTGGCAGAGCTCTTGTGTGACTCGGGGTCACTGCGGGCCGTCAATTCCCAGAGCTGCCGGGACAGATCTGCATCAGGTTCTCACTATTCCCCACCCGCGGTGGAATGTCTTCACGGGGCTTGCTAATTCTATCTGGATGTGGCTGAGAGTCAGAGGACTCAGATGCAAAAGCATCCTTGTCCAATTGTGGAGGAACACACAGGATTCCTCCTCTCTCCTTGCTCTGTCCCCCTGTAGTCTGTATTCGATGTGGTCCTCTCTGTTGGGACTTCAAGTCCATCCATGCAGAAAGGGAGCCTTTGTTCTGATCTTTCTTGAAAGTTCACTGCATTTTGTGTCCACTTGAGAGGGGGCATAGAAGATAGGCTGCATATACCTGCCCAAGAGACGCAAGGCATGCAGAATGTGCATCCCAGGTCTATGCAGTCAGCCGTGCATGTGGTGTGCACTGCAAAAAAAGAATTTCTGATGAGCCCACAGAGGCAGAACGGAGGCAAGGATGCTTACAGAAATGCCTCTCCAAAATCACTAGGGGGTCGGGGGGCTCAAAGGTCCGACAAACAGGCTTGCCCAGACTAGATAGCCAGGCCAAGAGGGACACAGCAGAGAAAGTGCAGAGAAACAAGGGCCTAAAAAGAGGGGCAATGTGGAGGCCCCCTCTGTAGTCTCCATCCTGGCCAGGAAACATTCCAGAGTTCGGCTTGGGAGAGGTCTGCTCACGCTGGAACTCGCTGGATGGCTGGGTGCCTCTGGAAAGAATTCCAAATCACTGCTACGCTCCAAGTTTAGACATCTCCTTCTCTCCTGCATCTGGGAAAACTGCCTTCCTTCATTTCCGCTCCCCAGCTGGAGTCAAACCTCCTCCAGCCTGGCATGGCTCCGGGTTGCCCCAGTTCCCCCCAGGTTTCTCCTTCCTGGTGCTGATCTAACAAGCCTGGCAGAACAGGCCCATCCAGTCTCCATCTTCATGGACCCTGTGATGTCAACCAAAGTTCTATTTGTGAGCATTGTTGAGGCTGTGGGCAAGCAGATTCCTCCCAGAACAAATGCTGTCCATGGTGACAAAACCAAACTAATGTTGGAGCTGCTGCAGGTATTACCATGGCCTTTATGTCTGATCCCCATATCCCTTGCCAGCAGCTCAGGGACAGTCCTTACCCCAGCTATGTGTGGCCTGGCTTATACTGTATGTCATCAGAATGACCTAGCAAGGTCCTCCAATCACACAAAGTCTAACTATGAGAGCTCAAGGCCCTACAGGTGAGCTGCACCCAGTGTGGGCCTCAGAGGCACACATTCGGCTAATGCAGCAGCCACATCTGCATCTGCTGATTAAAACGAGATTTCAACACATATCATCTCCTTTCCAAGCCCAAAACTAGGCCCAGGGACAGTAGGCAGTGGGATACCTGGCAGCAGAGATCAATGTGATGGTTAGAATTAATTGTCTCATTGATGCCAAAAAGCAGGTTTCCAGGGGGATTCTCTAGACTAAGTTTAGCTTCTGAGACTGCCTGTGATTAAGTTAAGTGATGTGGGAAAGCCCATCTTAAATGTGGACAGGACTATTCCCTGAGCAAGGAATCCTGGTTGAATGACATGGACAGAGGAAGCTGGGCACTAGCATGCAAGGCACTTATGGGCAGTGGGCAGTGCAGGGCACCTGGAGTCAGGGTCAGTGCAAGGCACCTGTGGGCAGTGG
>CABHPH010145809.1:40224-65850 GCA_902168325.1 Peromyscus nudipes | reverse complement strand
GAAGGGGGGCCCTGAATAATGACAATATGTATGGTCCAGATTCCCTTGAGAAGAGCATTTATTCAAATTCTATTACTCTATTAGAAAATTAAGAGTTCTCCAGAGCTGTTTTTTGTTCACTCAGTCAGCTGTTTGGTTGAATAGCTATTGATAAACAAAGATGGAGATAGCTGGTCCAGCACCTTGCTGCTCTGCTCTTTTCCTGCTGTACTGACTGGGACATGGTTCAGTGGTAGCTTTTGGGGCTAATATGCTCTCCAGGGCTTTTTGTTTTTTACATTTGTCCCAATGTTCTGGCTTTGTTGTAATGCTCCACAAGTCAGAGAAAAGCTTGTTGGTCTATGTATGATGTGTTTCCACATACAACACTTCCATTTGCCGTGCAAAAAGAGCCTATGATAACCTGCTCTTTGGTAAATGATCAATGTAGCATTCACTTCACCCTCCATCTGCAAGGCATTCAAAGCGGCCCGCTAAAAGTACCAAATGCACATGGACAGCACAGAACAATAATGCAATGGGCATAAATGTAAGGCATATGTTTCTCCTTAAAACAATTGTATCAGAAATACTAACCTGAGTCCCTGTGAGACATTTCAATGATCGAAAAGTTCAAACATGATTAACTGTATGGTAAGAATCAAGTGAGAATGTTGACATAATGGAAAGTACATCTTCAAGATGATGTTTGTTTATATGGGAATTCATGCTTCTCACTTTTGCTTTCTATCTTATCCTAAAGATGAATCATCTCCATATTTAAAAAAATTAATCAGGAAAAACTCTTGATAGGTTCTTTAAAATTTTTTTGCCTTCTTTGTGTATGGTAAGATCTATTCTTAATAAGTTTCAATTATAAAATACAATATTTGTTGAATATGATTACTGATTTAGAATCCTAGACCTTATTCATCCCTTGACTTATAATCTCCCCACTTACCTTACCTTACCTGCCCCTTACCTGTCACCACTGGCAACTACCATTCTACTCTCAGCACCTATGAGTTTGGTCTTTTAGGTTTCCCTATGTAAGTAAGATCATGCAGTACATAAATGGTTGAGTTTTATAAACAGATACTCTCAACTTGCTTTAATGTAAAAGATAAGGACATTGTGACATAACAGTATAGAGCCCGGGCTAGGACAAGATGCAACATGCATCATACAAAGAGAAAGGCAAAGTTCACTGTCACTATTTCCTATTGTTGATGGGACTTTGAAGTTATACAGTTTTAGTGACATTACTCATATAGGCACTGTGGTTGCTTAAAATTGGTGGGGATAATAATGAGAGTAATTTGTGGGCAATTAAGTTTCTGCTTTCCACCTGACAGTTATGCAAATGAGAAGTAGATGAGCTGCATGGTCATGTGATGCATCAATTAAGAAACATTTCTGGGAGGACTTTGAATAATGTGGGTAGGTGATTAAAATGCTAAATTAAATATACTCTATCTTAGTTACTTTTCTATTGTTATGAAAAGACACCATGACCAAGAAAATTTGAAGAAGAGTTTATTGTGGGCTTATAGTTCAAGAAGGTTTCAGTCTATGACCAGCATGGTGGGGAGCATGGCAGCAGGCAAGCATGCATGGCTCTGGAGGAGTGGCTGAGAACTTACATCCTTATCCACTAGTAAGAGTCAGAGAGAGAGAGAGAGAGAGAGAGAGAGAGAGAGGGAGAGAGAGAGAGAGAGAGACAGAGAGAGAGAGAGGGAAAGAGAGGAGAGAGAGAGGAGAGAGAGAGAGAGAGAAAGAGAGAGAGAGAGGGGTGAGCTTTTTAAACCTCAAAGACCCCAGTGACCCACTTCATCCAACAAGACCACACCTCCTAATCCTTCCCAAACAGTTATACCAACTGGGGACCTAGTATCTAAACATATGAGTGATTCTTACTCAAACAACCACACTCTGCTTAAAAATAGTTTTATTGAGATAGACTTTCCATGCTGTAAGATTTACTGTTTAAGGTGTATACTTCATTGAAAATTCAGCATACCATATCTAAAGAGTTGTACAGTCATGGTCATGATTTAACTGTAGAATATTTCCATCACCTTACAAAGAACTTTGTATTTGTCCTCAGTCACTCACTCCTCCCTGCTTCCAGCAATAGGCACTCAACTGCTCCTGTCTTGTCTTTCTAAGACATTTCCCACAAACAGAATCATATCATAGGTATTCTATATCTATCTTCCTTCATGAAGCAAATTATTTTGATTCTTAAATTGTTACCTAAAGCTACACATTTATGGGGAAGTTTGGTGTTCTGATACACGTGACCATTCTGTAATGTTGAGATTAGGGTAAAAGAATGTACCTCCACAAGCATTGCTTGGGCTGCTTGTGGAAGCTCATTTATGGGCAGCACCCATCAGTACTTTATTCCTTGTGCTTACTAAAGGTATTCATTTTGCAGTTACATAACACTTTAAAAACCTATTCACTAGTTGATGAATATTTGAGTTCCAGTTTTCTTTTTTTTCTTAACCATGGTGAGTCATGGTCCCATGAATATTTATGAATGTATACATTTCCATGTATTTATGTATACCTTTTACTTTTCTTGGGCAGATGTTGAAGAGTAGATGTGGTGGTTTGAATAAGGGTGGCCTCCATTGTGGTGATATATTGTGTACCCTAATGAAATTTGCCTGAAGATCAGAGAGACAAAGGAACAAGCCACATCTCACCTCTAGGACTCCTCAGCCTGAAAAAAACCTCTAGTTGAAAGGGACACTTCTGCTGAAAAGCCTAGCCAAAATGCCTCTAGCCAAAAGGGCTTCCTCAGTCAAAAAGGCTTCTAGTTCCTTCTCCTCACACCTTATACACCTTTCTCCACCTACCATATCACTTCTTGTCTCAACCTCTCTAGTGCTGGGATTAAATGTGTGTACTTTCCAAGCAAAGGCATGAGGTCTCAAGTGCTGGGATTAAAGGGTTATGACTCCCAAGTATTGGGATTAAAGATGTGTACCACCACTGCCTGGCTCTGTTTCTTTCCTAGACTGAGTCAATCTCATGTAGTCCAGGGTAGCTTTGAACTCACAGAGATCCAGACTGATCTCTACCTCCTTAGTGCTAGGATTAAAAGTGTGTGTCACCACTGTCTGGCCTCTATGTTTGATCTAGTGGCTTGTTCTGTCCTCTGATCTTCAGGCAAACTTTATTAGGGTACACAATATATCACCACACTCCATAGGCTCATATATTTGGATGCTTGGTCATGTTCATTAGGGAGTAATACTACTTGACAGGGATTAGAAGGTATGGCTCTGTTATGAATAGGTAGGTGTCACTTGTTGGAGAAAGCATATCACTAGAAGTGAGCTTTGGGCTTGCAAATGCTCAAGCCAGGCCTAGTATCTTTCTCTCTCTTCCTGCTGCCTGCAGATCCAGATATAGAGCTCTCAGCTCCTCCAGCACCATGTCTGCCTGTGTGTCGCCATGCTTCCTGCCCTGATAATAATGGACTGAATGTCTGAATTATAAGCTAGCCCCAATTTAATGCATTCCTTTATAAGAATTTCTGTGGTCATGGTGTCTCTTCACAGTAATAGAAACACTAAGACAGAAGTTGGTACCAGGAGTAGAGTATTGATGTGATAGGTCTGACCATATTTTGTTTGGAAGAATATGGAACACTTTGGGATTTTGGACTAGAAAAGTGATTGGACACTTTAAGTGGGTCCTAATGGGCCATCCTGAGAGGGGCATAAAAAACAGTGGTGCTGAGGGTGATTTGAAGTGTGTGAGCCAGCTCAGAAAGTTTCAGAAGGAAAGAATATTAATATGTGGCTAGAGACCATTGTGATATTTTGGCAAAGAATGTGGCTTCTCTTGCCCTTGTCCAAAAAATGTGCCTGAGGCTAAATTGAAGAGTTTTGGATTAATGGCATTGGCAGAGGAGATTTCTTGTCAGCCTAGTATTGACCCTGTCATTCAGTTGTTAGTGGTGACCTTTCTTTTTTTTTTTCTATTGGTTCTTTGGGAATTTCACATCATGTACCCCAATCCTGCTCATATCCCAATCCTTACATATTTAACCTTCAATCTTGTAGTGTCCCCCCACAAAAGAAAGTTAAAAATTGATAAAATAAGATAAAAAACCAATATTTTTTTTAAAAGGAAGAACAATTTGCTCCTCTGCCTTTTCTGCCACTCCATTGCCTCTGCATTCATCTTAGCGGCATTGGGGACTTCTGTATATCATACAGTATTTCCTTTTGTTCAAACAGCATTACTTGCAAATGTTCATTGTGTAATGAGTTGTTGGTTAGGTCCATCAAAACTGGATCCCACTGACATTCCTTTCTGATATCCTGCTGTTGCCCTGAATCATGGAGATCCTGAAGCTATGGTCCCACAGGATCAGTCCCTTCAAACACTCCAGCAGATTATAGATGGGGTAGATATTAGGATGTGCCAACTCCAAGCTCTGGCTGTGTGCCTGGGTGGCAGCTGAAATGGTCAGTCTGAACTATTGGGATCACTCCTCTCCAGTGAGAAGTGGAGCCAGCTCTCCCAGGCCCATGGTGAGGGGGTAGAAGACCAGCTCTCCTACTAGGGTTAAGAACAACTTTACATGCTGGGGTCCAGTCCCTGGACCTCTGCATTGCCTTCAGTGGTAACTGAAGCCTAGCTATCGGTGCAGACCTTGACTGTGGTAGGGCCAGGGACCCAGACATGGCCCTCGGCAGCGGTTTGGGCTCAGATGACACCATGGTCACAGGTGGCAGTGTAGGCCCCTGAAGTTGGCATGGTCCCAGCTGCGACATGTCCTTCAGATTCCAGCATGGCTATAGGTGGTGGCCCAGAGGCCAGAGGTTCTTGTGGCCTTTGGTGGCCACATGGGCCATAGATATCACCACAGAGCCAGGTTTTGGTAGAACCATAGACCCAGTCATGGTCCCCATCACCATCCTGGCCCCAAGTTCAGAATGGCATTGCTCTGGCTATAAGGTGCTCCTTGGACAACAGCATGACTCTAGGTGGTGGCCCAGATCTTGGGCATCTGCTTGGCCTTTGATTATATCAGGGTATCAGGAGCCATGGATGTCAACAGACCATGGATATCAACAGACCACGACTGCAGCAGGACCACAGATAGTGGTGACTTTAATGCAGATCTATAAGGAAAAGGAGCAAGCTGAACCAAGAAAAGTCCAAAATGTACAGTTTGGGGAGAAAAGGAATACCAGGAAGTATAATAGAGCTAAGTTCAATGCTCAAGGAGATAAAAAGTTTAGAGCAAGACCTGATCCTAAATGGAATTTTCCTCAGAGAAAGACCTCATTCAGCTAAGCTTCCAACTTGTGAAAAGGAATTAAAGAAAGCCTAGGTCCTGGCATGGTGGTGTACACATTTATTCTCAGCACTAGAGGCAGAGGCTGGCATGTTCCTGAGTTTGAGGTGAGCCTGGTCTGTAGAGCGAGTTACAGGACAGCCAAGTTTAGGCAATGAAGGGAACCATCAAAAGCAGAAAGCTGGCGAAAATATGTTTGAATGAGCATAAGAACTTGGTAGCTTCGGACACATTGGTGTTTCTGGCTTTAGGGTCAAGGATACAAGAAAAGGCTTGTGGAATCTTCATCCATGGCAAAGGAAAGCTACTGAGGACAGGTGTGAGCTAAGGATGTCCTTGCATAGAGGCCTATTATGTGAAGCTGTGAAGGTGAATCCTGGATTCCCTTGGAGACCCCAAAATATTAGAGATGCCAGAGTTGTGGGATACCAGCCTAACAGGGAGTGGAAGCAACCCGAGAGAGAGAGAGAAGTGTGTTGCAGTCAACAAAGTTGAAAGGAGTTGGAGATCTAAAAAGTGCTTTGACATCAGACATGGAGATGCAGAATTTGGAGTTTTGCCCTGCTGGTTTTAGGTCTTGCATTTAGGTGCAGTATTTCCTCACTATGTTCCCTTTCCTCCCTTTTGGAATGGTAGTCTATGTTTGTACCATTGTATGTTGGAATATATGATCTAGTTTTATTTTACAAGGGATTACAGTTAAGAGATTGCCTTGAGTCTCAGAAAGAAATTTTGAACTTTGGGCTTTTGAACAGTGTTGGGATGGTGATAGACTGTGTGGACTTTTGAAGTTGGTCTGAAGGCATTTTTGTATTGTGATATGGCTACAAGCCTACAGCAGCCAGAGAGTGGAATGTGGTGGTTTAAAAATAGGAATGCCCCCCATAGCCTTATACATTTTGATGCTTCGTCATTAGGGAGTATCACTACTTGACAGGGATTAGGAGGCCTTGTTGGAGGACATGTGTCTCTAGGGGTGGGCATGGGGTTTCAGATGCTCAAGCCAGACCCAGTGTCTCTCTTCTTTCTGCTGTCTGTGAATCCAGGTGTAGAACTCTCAGCTCCTTTACCACTATGTCTGTCTGCATGCCACATGCTTCCTGTCGTGCTAATAATGGACTAAACCTCTGAACCTGTAAGCTAGCCCCAATGAAATGTTTTCCTGTATAAGAATTTCTGTAATTTGTAGGGCAAGTTTGTCCATAAAGAGACTGACCATAATACATTCTCACTAGCAATGTATGTGGTTCTGGTTTTTCAACATCTTGAGTAAAACTTGTTTTAACTTTTGGATTTAGTTACCAGATTAAGTCTTGTATTTGGTATTAATTGTGGGGGTCCCCTTTTTCTTCATGGTCCATGGCCCAACAGTAGTCCCCACTGGCAAAGGGGCAGAAGCACTGACAGAAAGCTTTGTATGCGGCCTGCAAGCATGGTGGAGACAGCTCTCGGGGAGACAGCTTCAGTGAGTCAGCTCAACTTTATTCCAGAGTTAGGGGAGACATGTAGGATGGGGACAGTTGTGGCAGTATTGTGTTCCCCAAAATATTGTGCACCCTAATAAACTTATCTGGGGTCAGAAAACAGAACAGCCACTAGATATAGAGGCCAGAAAATGGTGGCACACACGCCTTTAATCCTATCACTTGGGAGGCAGAGATCTGCCTGGATCTCTGTGAGTTTAAAGCCACACTGGAAACAGCCAGGTATGGTGACTCACGCCTTTAATCCCAGGAAGTGAGCCTTTAATCCCAGGAAATGATGGCAGAAAGCAGAAAGGTATATAAGGAGTGAAAACCAGGAACTAGAGCTGGATAAGCTTTCAGGCTTTCGAGAAGCAGTTCACCTGAGATCCATTTGGATGAGGACTCAGAAGCTTCCAGTCTGAGGAAAAAGGATCAGCTGAGGAATTGGCCAGGTGAGGTAGCTGTGGCTTGTTCTGTTTCTCTGATCATTCAGCGTTCACCCCAATACCTGGCCCTGGGTTGGTTTTTATTAATAAGAACTTTTAAGATTCCTGCTACAGACAGTGACTGGGGTATCATCTAATTTGCATTAAACAGCATGCCTCTATCATAAGGTTCCTAGTGCAAGTCTTAGTTATCCTATGTGTAAGCACGGTCCTATCTTAAAGCTCCTAGCACAATGTCTAATTACCATATGGGCAGCAGGGGGAAAGCTTCTGCACGGAACTATATCAAGCATCATACTAGAGATATGTCAGGCATCTGGGCCTAGAGACAGTCTCCAAATAAGGTCATGTAGAGAACAGGGTGAGGGTGCCTTCCATCAGGGGTGGGGGAGTCCTCCATGTTATGGAGCTTTGAGAGAACTGCTAGGCTATGGTATACTGCAACCTCTGATCAGCAGGGCCTCCCAGCCATGAATTACCAAATTAATTCTCATATATCAATGGTATCTCCATGTGGCTTTGATCTGCACTTTTCTATTTAATATTGAACATGTCTGTATGTGCCCTGTAGGCATCTTAGTAGTTTATTGGCACATGTTCCTTCATTTAATATCTATTCACATCTTTCACCCATTTTAGATTGGGTTATTTGCTTAATGCCTGCCCTGTCACCTCCTGGACTCATCCTCCAATTTTAGAGCCATTATTCCCTGCATTTAAAAATTTGCCCAGTCATATTTTCCAAAATAAAACATTTTTATATTTTGTTCCTTATAAGCTTTAGAAGGATGAATTCATGCGTATGTACTCTTCACCATTAGGACATCAAATGTTCTTCTAAATTCAACTTGGCATAATCAATCATTTTCCAAAGAAGAACCAGTTATTTTCTTCAAGATGAAAGTTGTTAACTTCAAGACATAAAAAGAATGATGAGATACACAGCTGCTGAATCTTCTTTGGAGGCCGTAAGAGTCACAGAGAGATGTCCCGGATGCTTGTTAACATTAATTATTGAATTAATCTAACTTGAGAATACAGAGACATGTGTATCTATGTAGTCCTATTTGGCTAGGGACTGTTTTGTTTTGTTTTCATTTTATGAGACTAATTTTTGTGGCTTTTATGTATTTTACTTTGAATCTGTTAATCACATCTCTTATTCATCTCAGTGATTTTAAAATGCTGTTTCCCACCCAACAAAATTTTGAAAACTGGTGATCTGGAATTGTGATTTAGGATTAGACTGAATAGCCTCTGATTAAGAGCCCGAAGACTCTCTCGAGGATGTGTTAATGAGTTTGAGCCATTAGGGAACTGGTGACTTTTATTTTTGGTTCTGAGCTTCATGAGTAGAGATTTGGAAATTGGACTTGAAAATATACTCTTTGAACCCTTACTCTGGTCTTTTGATGGTCTAAGGACAAATCACTCCATTTTAAAATTCTCTAAGTGGGGTTAGGAATTCATTGATCACAGTATAACATAAACTATCTCTAAACCACTCAATAAATTGTAAGTATTATATAAAAAAGCTTATTAATGTCAAACTATCAAGTCACTCTTTGACGACATTGGAATATATGGAAAACAAAATCAGTTTGTTTAGGCAATGGAGCTTGTCATTCACGGATGAGATACCCGGCTTTTTAGGTGGGGCAGGAGTGCTCAGGACTGAGAGTAGATCATGGATTGGTAGAAGAAGGTAGCCCTGGTAGGAGTAATGGAAGAATCCTTCCAGGAGACAAGATAAGGAAAACTTCCATATCCTTGGGCAGGAAAGGTTGATGTGGCAAGTTGTGCATGAGGAAAGGTTTACCCAACAGGAGAGAAATCACGCCTGGTACTGGAAACCCACCCAAGTTCCTGGAAATAATGAGGTCATGGTCTTAGAGGAGAACCTTTTCCTACTACTTTACTAACCAAGCATAGTTCCTAAATGCATTCTAAATATCTATCCTCATAAACACAGATAAGTATAGCTACCACTTCTCATCAAAGAAATGTCTCTTTGTAACAAATGGAGACTATTGTAGAAAACTACAACTGATCAAAATATAGAGAATAACTGATTGTGGGGTGCCAAGCCCTAGTGGATAAACCTACAGTACAACTGCTGCACCTAAGGCTCAGGCAACATAATAGAAGAGGAGGCAGAATGATTGAAAGATCCTGAGGACCAGGATATCTGCCATGAGGTCTTTCATCCTAGGCATGAGAGGGAAGCTTCACTCAAGATACTTCAACATATGGCTGCTTAAATAAGCTTGAACAGGTACAACACCAACAGACATGCTAACATGGAAGAGAGATGTGTCACAGGGATCCACCCCTAGACAAAGAAAAATGGGCAGTTAATGACTTCAGAGAGGGAGAATTATTTTCTCCCAGAGATGAGGCCCCTGACTGACTATCCAATACCAATTGTGCAGCCCTGAAATCAGATACATACAAGACACACTCAGGAAACTGAGCAGGTTGAATTGATAAATTTACGCATTTACATACATATAGGTAATTCAATAAGAACTTGAGAGGGAGCAGGCAGAGTACATTTGGAGGTAGGAAAGGGAAGTAGGGGGTTATGTAATTGTATTTTAATTTTGAAAATAATAAAAGGAAGTCCAGGAAGAGGAGTTTGAGGACAACCTATCTCAGGCCTCAAATTTGATCACCACCTAGGCCTTATTTATCACTGCGGATGCCGTTGAGAACAATCAGTTTGCCATGAGATGGGATATATCATGAATTAGTATATGCAGAAGGAAGCCTGCAAAGGAGGATGATCTTCTCCTCCCTCTCTGTCTAGAGAATTAAGATAGGGTAGGTGATAGGTGAAAGGGCCTTATAAAATAAAGGTTGAGAGTCTACTGATGAGTCTCCTGCTTGCTCGGCCTTGTTCCATGGGTTTGTGTGAGGTAACATAGACAGGTTTTCCTCCTTTTGTGCTTAATGCAGCTCAGCTCATGCGGAACATACCGATGGGCTTAGTGACCCCTGGATCTTGCATAAGGATCAGACTTTCCAGGCTGGGAGACATCCGTAGAACAAAGAGTTCAACATCATTTTACTGTCTCAGATGGCTCTGCAGACAACAGATACCATCAACGAGACAGGAGAAAGAAATCATTTCACCGATCTGTGGACATTTTTGTAGCTCCTCAGAGATTTATAGATATAATTACGACAGACAAGATTAAGATAAAAGAGGGTGACCAATCAGACAAACTTTGGTTGCAGTGAAAATGTAAAGTTATGTAAACTCACAAAGGAGAAAAAATATATGATTTTTTAAAAAAACAATATAATTAATTTTCCTAAGTATACTAATGTAGGATAGAATTAATACTTATATTATATTAAATAATGATGAAACTACCATAATTAAATTCTTTGGGAACATATTACTTTAGCTCTATATGCACTGTCATTTCTGTGTCAGATACTTGTGAGTCACAGCTCATCAGATTCTACCATCTCTAGGAATTAGTTCATTTCTTTCATTCAGATGTAGATAAATGACACAAAGTGATACAACTAGCATTTGAGATTGAGTCTGTTTTCTTATGACTGCCTTTTCTTTCTAATTATGTGCATGAGTGTGTGTGTGTGTGTGTGTGTGTGTGTGTGTGTGTAGGGGCTGCATGTGAGCACAGATGTACACAGAGGCCATAGATGTCAGATCCCTGGAGATGGAGTAACAGGCATGTTGAAGTTTATGACACGGAACTCAGGTCTTCGTCAAGAGCAGCATACACTGTCTTTACCGCTCGGCTATCTCTCCAGACCCTTGGGTCTGTCTTTCTGTCTTTTTGTTGGTTCTCATTCCTTCTAATCACTTTGGGTCTCCGTAGCCTGTAGCTGTCTCTATTAATATACACAAAGCAATGGGCAGACTGTGGCAGTTGGCTGAGCTGGCACCACCTGTGTCCATCTCAGTTCTAAAGATGAACATTTTGTGAGATATTTCTGGGGGTGAGGGGTACTGGGAACAAGATAATCTCAAACTTATGTCAGGATGTTTCTGTGGAAAAACAAAGATCCTTGTGCTAAGGAGTCACAGCACAAGGACTTGAGAGGACAGGTGCAGCCTGAGCTGAGTGAGAGCTACAGCAATGACCTAGTGAGCATCGCAGGCTAGCAGGCAGAAGGCAGAGCAGAGGGGAGCTGGCTTTCGGGTCCCACCAAGGTGCCTTGGGGGCAGGCCACCTGGAGCTTTGCAGCAGAAGGCAACTGTCACTCAGTCTTCCATTGTCAGGCTAGTTCAGGCTGATGAAGTTCTAGGGCCCATGATAGGGCAGTTCCTTCTGTTGTGCAAAGAAAATCTTTCCCAAATCATGGAGAGGCAGAAGACATTTAGTGAAGCCTCACATCCCAGAGAGGACCTTGGGAGAAGTGTAGTGCGATTTTTCTTCACTCAGGGCACAGAAACAAGGGCCTATCTCATAGGTTCTTTTCCTTCCCTTGTTTTGATATGTGATGGGCTGTCTCTTTAGAAAATCTGTTAGAACTCAATATGAGTCAGAAGAACATTTGATTGATGTTTTGGGTTGTCTAAATATCTTGGAAGAGACAAAAAAGATGCCTGAAGGGAGAAAGCTAAAAACAGTTTTTAAGCTGAAACATAAAAAGTTAAGCTTGTGTGTATTAATTCAGCACGTGTTCTGTTTCCACATATTATGTTAAATATTATTTGAGCTAAGTTAAGCATGCTTGTCACATCTAGCATTTATCATGTCTATATACTGGAAGCTTTCAAATTCCTTTCATCTGGCCATCTGAAATGTGTAGCACATTATTGTTTTCTATGGTCACTGTAGGAGCAATGCTGAATTAGAGCTCCTGTTCCTACTTAGTGACAACATGTTGCCTGTTCTCACTTCCGGGCTGGAGAGATGGCTCAGCAGTTGTTCTTGCAGGGGACCGCATGATGGCTCACAACTGTTAGGTTCAAAGAGAACTCCAGTTCCCCAAACACTAAAAGGCAGTCCAATGAGTTCAAGCTGGACTCTGGAGGATTTCTGATGGTTAGATGAAAGCCAGCATTCCTCAGAAACCTTTGAACTGGTTCCTCACTACAAAAAGGTGTCATGTGAGGCAGATTAGGCCTAAAGCACTGGGCCATGCCTTAAGCTAACAAAGAGCTCTGACATGCACAGTAGTATCCTGACCCAGAGAACCCTGAAACTGGACCCTCAAGATGACCACTGTTGATCTATGACCCAGAGCCAACCAGGAAACACCACATCAGCTGGAAGCAGAGCCCGCCCAAAAATACACACATAAATACCTCAGTCCTTTGTTTAATAAACTAGCTTGCTTGCAACCTCCCAGAGCCTGTGTCTTTTGGTTCTGTGTCTATTCACCCCCTGCCCCCCGGGATCAGAGACAGTGGGACCCCAGCTGCAGAGCAAGCAACAGTCATGTCCCTTACCTTCTGGCAGAAGGGACATATGGATACCTGTAGTGTCTATCAGCATATCAAAGAACATGCTGACCTCCAGGCTCCCTCAGCATCAAAGTACCTGTTACACATTTCAAAGTCCATGCTAGCACGCTAGCCCTTCTGACCTCTTTATCTACCCTAAACTCTTTCCAGCTCACAGGCTTCCCTTCCCACAGCTACTCATTCTCCTTATAACCCTGCTATTCTTTCTATGTTTCCCCTCACTCTTTCTGACCTGCTTCTGCCCCTCTCAACTATGATTTTTCTGTCCCCTGTCTTCCTGCTATCTCTCACAGATAGCCCTGGCCATGTCCAGACAGCTGGCCATATTCAGTCTACTTTCTCTCTCTGTTCTGGACTATTCCAGATGTCACAAGCTGTTCTCTGTCTCATATCCACAATAAAAACCTTTCCCTTATTCATAGCATGGATCAGTCATGTCATCAATTTATACAGTGATCATCTTTGTAACTCCAGTTACAGGGGAACTGACACCCATCTTTTGGCCTCTTCCAGCACTGCACGCATGTGGTACACTGACATACATGTTAGGAAAATACACACACACACACACACACACACACACACACACACACACAGAGTTATTTTTTTTTTAATTAGCATTTCCCTACCCTGGTCCCCTTCACTCTACTCAGCCTCAGTTAACAGCTTCTTCTTCTTCTTCTTCTTCTTCTTCTTCTTCTTCTTCTTCTTCTTCTTCTTCTTCTTCTTCTTCTTCTTCTTCTTCTTCTTCTTCTCCTCCTCCTCCTCCTCCTCCTCCTCCTCCTCCTCCTCCTCCTCCTCCTCCTCCTCCTCCTCCTCCTTCTCCTCCTTTTTCTCCTCCTTCTCCTTCTCCTTCCTTTTCCTCCTCCTCCTCCTCCTTCTTCTTTTTCTTTTTGGTTTTTTGAGACGGGGTTTCTCTGTGTAAGAGCCCTGGTTGTCCTGGAACCTGCTTTGTAGACCAGGCTGGTTTCAGACTCAGAGATCTGCCTGCCTCTGCCTCCCGATTGCTAGGATTAAAGGTGTACACCACTTGCCTGGTCCTCTTGACGTCTATGAATTCAACTTTTTTTTCTGAAGGCTTAAATGCATTTTAATAAGCTGATACTGCCTTACTGCTCTATTTCTCAGAAAAAAAATTCAAATCTGAGGTACCAGGAACAAGTCAAACATGGTATACCAATAAAAAACCATACACCATAACAACCTAAGATGGGCAAGGCTAAAAGCCTCTTATTGTTTGAATAATCTTTTTATGGCATTAGCTTTCTTAAGTCTTTTTTGAACACTATCCCAAATATTTGCTCTTTTAACCTTGTACTAAAGTTTCTGTCAGTTTTCTTTACTCCATTTTCTTCTCCAACTGCATATTGTCAAATGGGTTGTATTTCCATTGACTTACTCTCTTTTTCTTTTTAATATACTTTGTGATGTATACCTTCTGAGGCACTTTTAATTTCTCTGAGTGTATTTTAAATTCAAGGATTTCTGTTAATAATTTTAAATCGCTTGCATTTCTATTAGGTTTCTCTCAGAGAGAAATGGATACTTCTCTGTGTTTTCTTCAAACTCATTGAGTTTCCCCCAAACAGCTGTTTTTAATGTTTTTTTTAAAAATTTTTTTCATATAGTGTATTTGATTATATTTTTTCTTCCTCCAACTCCTCTCAGCCACCCTCCACTCAAATTAGTGTTGTCTTTTTTCAAAAAACAAACAAAAACAAAAACAAATACCCAAAACAAGCTGAAGAAAACAAATAGCACAAAACAAATAAACAAAGAAAAACAAAACCATGGAGTCTGTTTTGTGTTAGTCCGTTTCTTCTGAGCATGAGAACTGCCCTAGAGTGTGGTTCAGGTTCCACACAGAACTGACACCACTCCATTATGAAAGCTGATTTTCCCTTTGCCATCAGGCATCAGTCACAAAAGGCTTCTTGGTTAGGGGTGGGACTCTGTGTCCATTCCCCGTTTCCAAGCTGGGGCTTTGTCTGGGTTTAACTAGCACATGTCATCTGTGTGCCACTACAGTCTCTGATTTCATATGTGTATCAGCCCTGTTGTGTTTGAAAAACTCTTTCCTTGGAGTCGCCTATTACCTCTGGCTAATACAAACATTTGGCCTTTCTTTCACATAAATCCCTGAGCCTGGAAGGAGTGTGATAAAGGAAATCCTATTTAGGACAGAGTGCTTCAAAGTCTCTTGTGCTCAGCACAATTGTCCAGCTGTGAACCTCTGTTAATTGCCATCTACTGGAGTGATGCTCTAATCTGTGGGTATAACAATATGTCACTAAAAGTCATTTTATTGCTATGTTCATTTAGTAGAATAATAGTAGTAGGTTTTCCCTTAGGCCCATGACCTGGCTAGCCTCAGGTTCTTGACCTCATGAACAGTTGCTGGTATGGGTTCCAGGTCTTTAATTTATTTACTTTTATTTTTCATACATTGGTGTTTTGCTGTGGGTGTTGGGTCCCCTGGAACTGGAATTACAGACAGTTGTGAGCTGCCATATGGGTACCAGGAATTGAACCCAGGTTCTCTGGAAGAACAATCAGTGCTCTTAACCACTAAGCCATCTCTCCAACCCCAGGTTCCAGTTCTTAAATCCAATAAAAAAGCAGTTGGTTACTCCTGTACATTTGTGCCTTCTCAAAACTCCAGAAGACTATAGGTTTAGGAAGGGATTGAAGACTTTTAAGTGCTGTTTCAGGGATACAGATTCTACTTTGTGAAAACACATCTCCTTTGAAAACAAGTGCACCTAGTCTTAAAAATGAAATGCTTACATCATTCATAAATCCCTAATTGGTTTAATATCTTGACCACATGTTTGTCTGGTGTTACTAGGATCAGTATCTGCAGAAAAGAATTTTATCTTAAAGGGAAGGGAAAGTCAGTACAAGCTTCTCTTCTTCCATTAAAAAGACTGGTGATCTGATTAAAAATGTATACCTTCCAATCATTTTACTTCACTAATTACTTTAAAAAATGTGTGACACTTATTAATACATTTTATGAGCTGTATGTGTAAAGTTCATTAAAATTTAACTTAATAATTAATTATTGAAATAGTAGTGAGAGTAGAAAGAAATCTTATTTGCTATAGTATCATTTGCAAGAAGAGCCAAAAAATAACTTAGCTAATTTGTGCAATTGTACTTCAGCTGTCACACAAATAAATCTCATATTCATACTGACAACAATTAATTCCAGAACTGCAAAAATAAAGAAAAATGTTTACAGAAACTAAAGTCACTTTTTGGGAAAAGAATAAAGATCTGGGTTTTTGGAGGTTTTGTATGCAAATAAAAAATTCTTAGTCCTTACTGCGCTTGTTTTTTTCCTGCCCTTAGAGACAGTAGTTAGTGGAAATGGGCTTCATTTTCTTCTAGAAATAAGTCTCTTGACTTTATTAACGACAACAAATAATTCTCTGGCAGCCCGAGTTAGTAGAACTTTATAATAGCTATTCGGAGAAAACATTAGGTAGTAAGGAAGTAACCACCATTCAAATAGCATCTGGCTTCCTGATTACCAGTGGTTTTGACTCTCAGCCTGTATTGTAAGGTGGCCACATTGGACAAGTTGGGTAGATAACAAAGATACCAGGAGAGTCTTGATGCATCACTAACTCTCTGTTGTTCTCTGTATTTTGACTCTTTCGTGTATTAAATAAGCATGGCAATAATCATAATGATGAAGTTATAGGGTTCTTATAGTGAGTAGTAGGATAAGAAACTTCAAATAATGACTAGCATATAGTAAATAGTGACTTGTCATTGCTAATTTAATTTAGCAGTCTGGAAAAAAAGCCAAAGTATATCCATTTATGAATAAGTTACCTGTAAGCAAAGAACAAATAGTATAAGGCATATATTTTCATGAACTATCTATACATTATGATAACTTAGTGTTTATTCCACACAAGTATTATTCTCCTTTATTGAAAATCACTATCATATAATAAAGAAAACATACCATTAAATATTTCAGTAACATTGATGCTTCAGAATAGGAGGGTCTGTGTTTCTTGATGCTGGTAGCATAGAGATAAACAGGTCTTTGAATACAATATTGAGTTTTGGCAATTTTGATTCTCCAGTTGAGTGAAATGGTGCTGTATCAGTCTTCAATTGCCATGTAATGAATGACCACAAACTGAGTAACTTAATCCAACTCAAGATAATTGTTCTAATTTCATTTCTGTTGCTGTGGTAAAAAAAAAAATCCTGAAAAAAGTTAGTTAGGTAAAAAAAGCAAGTCGATTTCAGTTTATAATTCCAGTTTATGCCTGTCATTGTGGGGAAGCCAAGGCAGGGACAACAAACAGCTCGTCATATCATATCTTCAATCATACACACTTAACTTTCTGCTTGTGTTTGGCTTGACTTCTTCACTATTATACAGTTCAAGACTCTCTCCTAGTTCGGAATGGTGCCACCCACCTTGGTCTGGGTACACAGTCCCTCCCCAAGATATATCATATCCCTGGGCCAACTCAGTGTAGACAGTCCCACACTGAGACTCTCTTCCCAGGTGACTATGCATGGTGACAGTTAAAGATAACTACCATACTTACAGTCTCATACTTCCTGTAGGTCACAGTGTGGCTTACTTCTTTGCTTGGGTTTTGCTAGGCAACCATCCAGGGTACGGATGATGAACAAAGTATCTCTTGCCTGAATGCACCTGTACTCTTTTAAGCTGACTGGTTGTTGGCAAAATTGATTTCTATACAACTCTAGGAAGGACTAGGTGCCTTTTCCTTCCTAAGTTATCAGCTAGGGTCCCCTTTCAGCAACTAGAGCAGGGCGACACTTCCGCAGATGGGGGCTCTGGGGCACGTGGCATTTCCTAGAGGTCAGTTAACTGGAAATTGTTTCTCTGACATTTCCTTCTAGAATCAATTGGAGAAAACTATTGTTAATGGCCTATGATGATAGACTTAGATAACTGCATTTTAAGGCCAACTGATTTTGGATTCGAATTATATGTAACAGTGATTCAATAACCAGAAGGCACACAAAGTGGGGGAAAGAAATCTTAGGGGCTATCTGGAGATGTTGCATAATACAGTGACCGGGAATAAAGTTGAGAATGGAGCTCAAACTAGTGCTATGCCCTTGAACCTCCAGACAAGTGGGATAGATAAACCTCTTCATAAGCAGTCTGGGTCAGGTATTTCAATAGAGCAATATAGAGATGATAAATATACCTAGCACTGTGTAGATCAAGTGATTTTGACTCTTTTCTCCTCCTTTCAGAGGTTCTATTTATGACGGTCTGGGTGAAGATAAGGGAGGGAGGAGAAGAGATGATCTGGAAGGTTCATACCTCTCTGGGTGCTGCAGTATCAGAAGTGGCGGGTTTTTATCAGCCACTTTTATCTGACTACAATGGCTTCCGTAGATTCTTTGGAGAATTCTTCCTCTTCAGCACCATGCAGGGACTCACACATCACTAGGCAGCTCCATTTTGTAGCTCTTTTAATAAGGTGAAGTACTTTCTCTTGACCCTTTGATGCAGACCCCTAGGTCAACCTCTAGCAACATGGAAGTTCTCACCTGTCAGCATTAAACTGTGTGGACTCAAGATCCTCTGCTCTACTGGTCTTCTTTCAAAGTGATTTGTAGGTGCTTTTCCTATATTTTAGATGATAATGTCAATCATGTGACCTTTCTAGTAATTTGTATGTAGAATCTTTAAAAAAAAATCACATCTAAAGCTTATGTTCTCATGTAGCTAAAATTTTCCAAGTTTGTTTCTCCTTTCTCTCCTTTTTTGAACTGGTAACAGTTTATATTAATATTTCACTTTAACTTATAAATCATACTTGATGTGACAAAATTAATCAAAATCTTTTCCCATTTTTCAAAGATCTGACAACTGTAAATGGTTGAAGTATTGCCTGTCCTCATGCTTCAAACAACAAAAGGAAATAATTTAAAAGTCAAATTTGATGTATCATAGTCATGTTTAAAAGTATTTTTAGTAGTTGTCTAGATTTACAAAAAGTGTAATAGGTAGAAGAAAATGGCAAAACCCTAGGCTCTTAGCAATAGAGTGATAAAGTTCTATCTAAAGAGAAAATGAAGTTCAAAGGAGATGGGAATGGAATTGTTTTGTCTATCCAATTAAATTCCTACAGTTTTGAGAATTATTGTTATCCTCAATTTGTAAATGAGTGCTCCAAGATTGAGAAAATTAAAGTACTCAGCCAAGAAAGTCCAATTATAAATGTGAACCAAGGTCTGTTGATACCAAGCCTGAGTACTTATACCGCATCCCTTTGATCATCTAATTTGTTTAAAGAATCTGCCAATGGGAAAAATATATGTTACTGAGAACTAGTGCCCATTTTTACATAGCATCATCTGAGGTTCAGGTGTATATGGAAGTACTCAGATGAATGTTTGGTATGTAACCATTATTTTAGCTTCATGATAGACTAAGTGAATATAGTTAACAAGCAAATACTTTCCAACTCTTCATGAAGTCTATCTTCTTGTAAACACAGTTTAACTGAGGTGTGTAAAGTGTGAACAAAACAGGTTTAGGGAAATACTATTCCAGAGAAGCAATGAAAGCATGTTTAGTGTTTACCCAGATAATATGAATTTAATGGTGTGAGTGCTCCACATTATATGCAGAAAAGCTAGCTTTTGTTAATGTAGTTATTATACTTACAAATTTTGAAATGCTAAAAATTAGCTCACTGATAGTTTATAATGGTGTGGGGGGAATGAACTAATGTTGGCATTTACAACATTAATCGTAGATTAGTAAATTTGCAAGTTTATTAAAATTGTGTCTGCTGCTGTTGTAGAGATGTCTCAGTGGTTAAGAGCACTTGGTGCTCTTCTAGAGGATCTGTATTTGATTCCCTGAATCCATGGGGCAGCTCACAACTATCTGTAACTCCAGTTCTAGTCAGTCTGCTGACTGCTTCCGGTGTCTGTGGGAACAAGCACATATAGGCAAAATACTCCTGCATAGAAAATTTTTAAAAAATGAAAAAAAATGTGTCTGCTGTGGGTCTGAATGTATTTATACACCAAAAATTCACGTGGAAATCATAACTCCTGATATGGTGGTAAGAGGTGCCATCTTTGGCAGGTGAGTAGGGCATGAGAACAGATGGGACTATTGTCACATTTATAACCACTGAGCCATCTCTCTCCTCTCATGTCACATTTATAAGAGAAGCCTTATACTCCTTACTACTTCTACTATGTGATGATATAGTGAAGTAACATTATCTTTGATCCAAATGAGCAACCCACTAGACAGCAAATCAACTTTCTTCTAATGGACTTTTCAGCCTCTGGAGCTGTGAATAATACATTTATGAGCCACCAAGTTTATGATGTGTATGGCATAGCTCAAATAGACCCAGACAGAACGGAACTCAGAAAGCAATCCTGCAAGGTTTGTAAAGGGATGCTCTTTTCTCACAAACAATAGCTGTTGCTTTTATTTTTAACTTTTTATTGATACTTTGTGAATTTCACATCATGCACCCCAATCCCACTCATGTCCCCATCCTGCCACATATCCTCCCCCAAAGAAAATAAAAAATAATAAAATAAAGATTAAAAAGAAATCTCACCATGGGAGCTGCAGTGTGTCATACAGTATACCCTTTGTCCTAACAACTTCACTTGCACAAGAGATAATTTTATTTAATATCACTCCAGTTAAGCCAAATGATGCTCAAAAGACCTCCTCTGTGTGTTTCTCAAACATAAAAATGTAGATGGTAAGAATGGTTAGCAGAAGAGCCACATAAGAAGACAAACAATTTAGTGCAGCCACCCTGGGACCACTGCCAGACAATGTCTCCTAGAATGGAGATGTTTGAGGCTTAACTGGGTCAAGATGGAATATCTTAGTATACAAGAGTTGGGTAATAGCTGCTCCAGGCATCATTTGACATTGAAACGGCATGTGTACATGTTAGTTGGAAAGACTGTATGGCTCTAGGAAAATTTAAAGCTATCACTATTGAAAAAATATTTGTTTAAAGCAGTAGTTCTCAATCTTCCTAATGCTGTGACCCTTTAAAACAGTTTGTCATGTTGTGGTGACCCACAACCATAAAATATTTGCATTGCTACTTCATAACTAATTTTGCCATTATGAATTGTAATGTAAATATCTGATTTGCAAACCTCAAAGGGGTCGTGACCCACAGGTTGAGAACCTCTGGTTTAAAGTTTATAGAAAATTAATTCAAAACTTTTTGGGAAGTTTGAGTTTATAAACCTTGTACTTCTCCTTGAAAGTCCTTTGACAAAATGAAGACAGATTTAAGGAAGCAAAAGGTATCAAATTATAATATTCATTTAATTAATTATCAAGACCGAATCAAGGACAAGGCTGGACTTCCTTTTGCCTTCTGGGAATCAACACAGCAGCCTCCAATAACCTACTAAGGAGCAGACAGAGGTTGGAAGTACACACCAATAATCTTGGAGGAAAGGCAGCAGAGTGTGGATATGAGGCAATCTAGGTGCCCTGTTCCACCACCATGCATACAGTTCCAGCAGCACTAAGCTGTTATATCTCTCCATTCAGGCTTGTGCATGTACGCACACATACATGCACACACGTAAGATAAATGCCCATAAACACAAGACATATTCTTTCTCCCCACTGCCTTGCTCTATCAAGTGCAGGAGAACCTGTGCTTATGATAATCAGGAGGCACTGTTGACCCAGTAAGAACTCTATTCTAACCTAAGGAAAACACATCTCTTTCAATAGCAGACACTCGGCTCTACTGCACATCCCTAGTAGAAAAGTGTCAGTCAGGAAATCAACTGATTTGATACATCCTGGACTAAAACAACAATTTCCACAGCAGTAGTGACAACAGAAACAGTGATAGAAACATAAGACATTTTATTCCATATTATATTTATTATGAGAAGTGAGATGCAAAAAATCATATTTCAAAACTTTTAAGAACAAAAGTAGCTAACCAGCTGAATCTCAGTATTTTAAATACCAATTAAAAACCATATGCAAAATGAAGGTTGGAGTCTGTGAAATCATTATCTTTGTATAAACATGACCTTCCATCTTTATCTGGGTAATGAAGGTTTACTGAACAATGGCCAAGAGATGAGAACTTTCTTAAACATGCTATTTTATGATCTTTGTAGAAAGACATGGTGCCATAACTACTCTCATACTTTAAATTTTGAATGTTACTGTTTCTTCAATGATTAAATTTGGTCGTTCATTTTGGCCATTCTCAGTGAGTGTCCACAAATGACTGTCACATTGACAGAATTTTTGGTGATATTTAAATTAATATACATTTTTCAAGATTACATAAATTTCTTTTATGTAAGAGCAAATATTGGTGAACATCAAGATTTCAGGAATTGTATTCTTATCACAGGTAAACCCAGCCAGCTGCAGTAATCATGTAGTGTCTGTCCAACAGGTTAGCCTTACCCATCTCTAAGATGTGAAGACTGAACATCCAGTTCCTAATCCATGAATGTGTGTTCAAATGTTATTCATAACCTTTAGTACAAAGTGGTTGTATTTGTACTTTCCAACTAGAATTCTCTATCAAAGGACAATACTGATATTTCTGTTCATATTGTCAGCCCAGCAACTAGCTAACACAGTTTTTAGTGTCATGGAGTCAGGGTCAAATTATACTGACTTTAAAGAATGTCAGTCTCTGATCTTTATTTAACAGAGAATTTTCTTTGAGAAGAAATGAGAGCATTTTGATCAATTCCTTGCTGAAAACTGATAAACAGGATATTTTTTTGTTCAGCATTGCCACTGACTGGCTAATGGCATTGGCCTTCAGATTAGTCTGCAGAGTACAAAAGTCTCTCTTCAGGAACTCCCAATTGTTCGTGTTGTCCAATACTACCAACATCACCTGTAATTTATTTTCACTTTTATTTTTCTTCAGTGTGGGTACACACTGTTTTACCAATCTCAAGAGAAGGCCTGTGATTGTCTCTCCTTTGAATGATTATGTACACTGGAGAAATCCAGGGATACTTAAACAAAAATGTAAGCTTTCTGTCAGGCTGTGCATATAAATACTGGTAAAGGTCCAAATTCAGCTCCCCAAATATAAGCAGTTTTCCCCAGTGTGTGTCATTTTCAGATATACTTCTGTTTTTAGAAAACAGCATTAATACTCTGAAGCTGTTCAGATACCAGACTCAGTGAGATGCTATATAGGCTGAACTTTCTTCTACATAAAATCTGCCATTTGGGGTGTAATATCATTTAAGAGGGAGCATTAAGTTCAACATTAATAGATTTAAAATAGGAAATTCATGGAAAGATGTAGCTGTTAATTAGTTGTTTTAATTTGTTAATTATTTATTCAAATGTAGTAGTATGAATAAAATGCATTTGTGTGCATATCTATTTTGATATGCTATTTACATTTGGCTATAGATACATTTTATGTGTAGAAAATGAAAATACATATTGATTAGCCCTTTTGAGGCTTTTGAATAATTAGTTCTTCATTCTGCTTTCCTGCAACTACTTTAGAGAATTTAGATAATTCATACAAGGTATGTACACAGTCACACCTATGGTATGTACATACTATCACACAGTTAACACAGAGGATGTGTGAGGAATGTAAATCAACAGAGCGGTCAAAGAACTGACCTTACTTGTGACTAATGGCATGTGAAATTAGCTCTGGCATATTCAGTAACATGCCAACATACAGACCACTCTATTCAGCCTTTGTGATAATTATGCTGGCTACTCTGGTAGATGATAAAACAAATAAAGAAAACAAAACAAGCCCGGTCCCTCCTGACCTTCAACTGAAAGGATTGATTCTGTCACTGAACATACATGCACACATTTGTTGATTTTATTTACTTCCCTGCATGTGCCTACCTGGTAATAGGAAATAGCCTTTAAGTGGGCTATAACATGCTATTTTTTTTCTACACATAAAAGTGACAGTCACAGACTGTGCACACTTATACAATGTATGGACATATCACAACCAGCTACAGTATTACGCACAACATATTTTTTTCACACATTAGTACAGCAGAGGTAAATAAATACAGAGATTTAGGAATTGCTACTAGAGAGTTTTTCTTGATTTCTCAGGCCAGGTTGACTTCTGTCATCTTTAATAGGAGGTATCTGTAGACCTCCTGATAGCAAGCATTAGTAGTCATTCCTCTCTTCTAATGACCAAGGTGCAGGACTAGAATACTGCCATTTCACAATGTGTCATTTTAGGACATGGTAGAAAGTGACTTACTCCAATACACGGCCTAAAATGAATGCCAATGAATATACAGTGGAATCAGTAAGAATGCCTCCAACACAGACAAGCTCCTTCTGCTTATCTGGTGGGGTTTACTCCACACACCACCTTCACAAAGAGTTATTGTAAGTCACATGAATCAGAGAGAAACTGGTTAATACTTAGAAGTTTTCCCAAAGGAGACAGGTTAATTTTTTAAAACAACAAAACTTAATACTAGCAGCAACGTTAAAAAACCAAACAAACCCAAATTATAATTTTCTCCCTAGAGGGGAAAAAAAACTGATGGCATTTCCAAATTGAAGAGATCCAGAGGTTAGATGTTCTCTCCCATTTTAATTCTCCCTAGCACGTGTAAATCATGAGAACATCTCATCATAATTATCATTTTGTTGGTTGATCATCAGTGTCTTTTTCTGAAGTGCAAAATATGTGACTTAATTCCTAATACTTTGCAGCCAATTAATTTTGAACTTGAACCCAGATAGACACTTGATGAGTCATTAGTATTCAGAAATCATCTAGGACTTTCTTTGTAAGGCATTATTTGAGGCTCCTTTTGTTAGATGGGCTCATGTTTTAGCACTTTTGGGAGCCTGCTTTTCATTGCTAAGTTCTGCAATCCACTATTTTGAGTTAAGTGAATTGCGTATGACATGCTAGTGTCCAGGAAGAGAGATTCCTGCAAATTCAATCCTTTTATTTGACAAAGGTTCTGGTTGCAGCTGATTTGAGTTTGAAGCCAGAAAGACTTTTCGTGGCTCCTCTTCTGTTGTGACTGACATGAGACAGAGATGCAATCGAATCTCTGCTCCTCATCATGGGTGCTGCTTCCATACGTGAAGCATCTACCCAGGCTTTCCAATAGAAAGCAGAAATTGTCCCTCTACATATCCTCTGAGTTACAGTCAATCTTCACAGAGCAAACTAGAGTTACATAATGTGTGCCCACAGCTGATGCACTTGCTGGTATAACTGGCTCTTTTTGGCATGGTATTGCTTGGCTTTAGTTTCACAGTCAACAGTCTTATTCTCAAATTGGTTTCTGAGATATCTGGGTCTTAGGAAAAAATGTGAAAATAATATCTTGTTGCACCATTCTGGACCCCACCATCTCACCAAGTCTGCAATTACTTGGATGTCCTTTATAATTATTGTCACCTTGATTTTTGCAACATCCAATGTGTTTTCAGGATTGTCTGCTGTTTGTATATATACACATTTACAGATGTACTGGATTTACTTTGAGAGAGGTTATTCAGTTGTGGCAAGTGAATAGCTGAGCTGGTAAGTGTTCAGCGTTAAACGTAGCAGTAAAGACCTCTGGCAGATTACACCATGAGACAGAAATGTCCCACCTTAGTTCTTCGTTTATTTTCTTGGTTATTGCAAATCAAACTTACTTGATTTTCGTAGCCAAGGAGAATACTTTCTGTTCCAAAAGTAAGATAAAGTTCATGGAAAACTGCTTCAGTATTTACAAAGCTGTTTTTGCAAAACTGTTCAAAATTATATAGTTATTCATAAGCCTGTGTGTCTGCACAGATGACTTTTATAATCATTCATCAGTTGCAGAATTTTGTTAGGGGAGGGTATGGTCCCAAGGATGGCAGGAGATTCACAGATTGCAGTTTCATTTGCCGGGGGGGGGGGGGGGGGGGGGGGGGGG
>CABHPH010145809.1:28757-40124 GCA_902168325.1 Peromyscus nudipes | reverse complement strand
GGGGGAGCAGCTGACCTGCATTGAGAAAGAACCAACCGAAGAGGCTGCACACACATCCAGGGACACTGCTAACAGAAAACAAAATGCTCGGGTATCAATGTGACAGACACAGTCGGTACTGACATGGACAGAAACAAGGCTTCTGATTCATCATGTATACAAAGCAGTGGTAGTGACAATGTCGTCAGCTCACTTAAGATACTTCAGAGTTCACTGTGTCACCACACTGGGGAGTTCACAAGCTTATGTCTCACACATCACTTGGAACAGAGCAGGAGAGAGTAGACAGTCTTATCTCTATGGCAGCATTGTAGATAATTAGTAAATTTGAGTCTACATAAGGCCATGACTGGCCAGTGTTCAATAAAAGCACATAAACCTATACACAGATGTTATTTTAATATATTGTTTTCTTTATACTGATCTGAAAAAGTAGACAAGAAATATGGAGAATTATGTGGCACTAGAAGGAGACCTTTTAAAAACACTTTCACTATAGAAGTGAAAAGAGACAGTGATTTCTCACATATTTGCAGTAAATGTAAAGGTGAATATAAAAATAGCTGGACAAGTGACATTAAAAGCACACTCTCATACATTCCCCACAAAAAGTTGAAATCCCATTGTGTTCTGTTTTTTAGTGTGGTATATACACCATGCCCAGAATGATGGAGGATCCCAAAACAAAGCAAAACAGCACAAACTGGGAACAGCAAAACTCGAAGATTCTCAGAGCCAATCAAATGACACTTTCTTTATCTTTATCTTTCTGCTTTGAGACAGCAAGCTCCCGTTAAGGATTTGGTTACAAAGTCCAACCTCTGGGTAGAAGCTTTACATAAACGTTCAGTCCGCCTTACTACAGCTTTATATTTAATCTACAATACAGGGAATACAGATATCCAAAATAATATGCGTTGGAATGATTTCTAGGAATAAAAAAACTATGAAAAATCAAATTACATTCCAGATAGTTGAACTGGTCAAGGTAGGAAAACATATGAATCCATTTTACAACTATTTCATTTTGGACATACATACATACACACGGGTTTCTGGTTAACTTTGACATAATAAAATATTTATCTTATGTCATTGATTCAAAATGAAGGGTTAATGAGGATTTTGCTGTATGTGGCCATGGCATCAAAACCCACTAATTCAAAAAGATGCTGTTATAAAATCACTCACAATAAACAAATTACAGTGGAAGCTAGGGTGTTTGCCTCATGGTCACAGACACAGAATAATCACAGTTTAAATAAGATCTAGTATTTTCTTTGTGAGTGGTATAGCATCTTTACATTGTAAATGCTGAATGAACTTCCAGACCCTAAGTTCTCACTTCCTTTATTACTGATGCAAGAAATATTTTCTATTTCTTTCTTTAATACAACATTTGCTACCTATCTTTAAAAATCTAAGATGTATTAGGAAAGTCTAAATGACATGTGAAAAAATTAATGCCAGACACAAAATTACTCTCAAACCAGTGTATATCACACAGATAAAGCAAAACAGCAAGCAATGAAGAGTGTGCCAGGAAAGCCACCGTGTGCCTCCCTGGATAAAGAAGGCAAGGGGTCCCAGTAATGTCCTGAAGGTCAAATACTGTGTCACAGACTTATGGGAAGGATAAACTTCAAATAGAATTTTACTACAAGAGTGTCTATGGGTAGGTTCCATGATATAAACACCTGAATAGGTTCCCAGCTTAATGTATCCATTTGGTGAGGTATTTCCACGACTATTTCTAATAGCTTTCAATTCTATAAGATTCAAAAGGACCAAAACCTCTTTGTACCATTTTGCGATGTTTTTTAGAGTCTTGCAGAAATTAAGAATTTAGTGCTAGTACCAAAGAAAACCAAACTTATTAATCAAATCAAATATTTCTCCTTAAGGTTTGGATTTGAGAGATACAACTGTTACACCAACTGAGGCAGTTTTGATTTACTAAATCTGGGACAGATGCCTATAGCTCTCTCAGGCCTCTGCTTCATTGCATCTAGGCATTTTATGCTTACTCTAAATCCACAAACATTATTACTGACCAGAATTCTTTCTTGCCCCCTATTTGAATGTAGGAACAGCCTGTTGTAGCACTTCACTGCAAAGGCTTGCTAGGTTCCACCATCTGGAGTGGGTCCTGTGGACAGCTGTTCCTGGGTATGCCAGGGGTACCCTGTGAATACCCAGCGTGGGTGCCGACATGTGACAGAAGGCCCCAGTGTGTGCAAGATGGGAGACAGATTAAGTCCCAGCAAAGGCATCTGAGACAAATGAGTACTTACACTAAAAGAGAGTTTTATACTAAATCTCTAATCATTAATATAGCAATTTGATCAGCAATTTGACAGTAATTTCTACTTTATAAAGTATTCTTAACAGAGGCCAATTAGTAAGAAACTGAAAATGTGCCTTATTAAAAAAATTTGTTATAAGTTCCAAGTATAACACTGTAATTATCATTCTCCAACTCAGAGGGTGCTGTCACCGTGGCCTACATTTGCAGTTACATGCACAGTTAAATTGCTCTCCTAGAAATCAAATGCAACGTAGCTTCGCTTTTAGAGCTCAGGTATAATTTTTATGTTAATAATCTACAAAATAGAAATAAATTGAAAAAAAGCCAAAATAGGTATTTGGTTATTCCACTGATATTTGAGTCTCTAAAGGAAAAAAAAAAATAAGGCAGGCCCTTTTTACTGGCTCGTCGGGAGTAATTTCAGCAAACGCAGCTAACTGTTGCTCTTTCTCTCACATCTTAGTCCAATGTGCTGACAGCAATGTTCAGATCAGCACTGGCTAGAGAAGATGAGTGATAGAAGGAAGGCCTTCCCCAAATGCTTGCTGCACTCCATCTCCACACAACCCCAATGAGCAAGCTGCTGCTCTCAGCCTAGCTCAGGGCCCCAAGGGTGTTCTCACGGTCCATGGATAGATACCCTTCTGTAGAAACCAGTGAGAGAGCAAGGCCGCCCAAAGCTCAAGTTTTCACAAAGATCTCTGAAGTGTGTATCTTAAATGTGATAAATCTGAAGGAATCCAGGCTGTACATTTAAGGAGTCAGAAACTGTTACCAGAGGACGCATTTACAATTCAAAATCGACTGTTCTCCTTAATTTCATGCCTCCAGTCGCTGACACTTCCTCTAGTGTAAGAGAACACCATTTTAATTTGGTCAGAAGCACAGGGAACATGTGCAGATTGAAATTCATGTTTGGTGCAGGCAGTACTCATATTTGGAGGTGTAGCTAGCTTTTCTAACTAGAAACTTGTTCACACAGAAAGGGCTAGCTTCAGATGTTTATAGCCAATTCATATTTGTTATTGCGTACTTTTGACTACTTTCATTTCATCTTATTTGTCCCAGGAATAAATAAAATTTGTTTCAGTTTTTCATATGAAGGTTCTTATGAACGATCTAAACTTCTGTGGTACCAGCATCCTTACTTCAGTGAGACTAGAAATCATCACAGTGTTGCTAATAGTGGTTTTTGCTAGTTTTAATGTAAAGCAGACATTTTAGTGGAAATACCACCCTGTGATAGACTGAGGTGATAATACCAAATGGATCGTGTGTGTAATGAAAATGTGTTTGTATAAACAATCACGTATTAAAAAAAAACACCTCAGTGGAGATTATTTCTTCTGAATTAGGGGTGCAGACCAACTCCGAGCTTTGCTTCACTTCTTGCGTTCTTTCTATCAGTGTGAAATGACATTTTATTTATGGAGGACCGGAGAGTTCGTAATAGCTACGTCTTAAACTTAATTGTTACTTTTACTTCTAGGTCTCTCAGAAAACAATAAGGACAACCAACCCCAAACAAAACAGAAACCCAAACTCCTAAGCTTTGACATGGATAGACAGAAGGAATACCACAACTCATACAGAGGTGCTGCTTCCTTTCAGTCCAACACAGAAGATGGCGCGGGACGGACGCAGCAGTTGGGGCGCCGGAAGTTTTGCAGCATGGACTGTAGAACACCCTGCTGTCTCCCTTTGAGCTTCTTACTTGAAGAAGAATCTGAGGAGATAGATCTTCGAGTCTGGCCGCTTTGTGTTTTAACTAGTTTCTCATGCTCCCTAATTTGTCTCTGTAAATGGTTCTGGATGGCAATTCCCAGGGACTCTGGGTCCAAGGAAGCACCATACACTTCCCAGGTCATGCCCTGATCATCCCACACTACGTCCCTGACTCGCTTGGACTGTTTCAGCTGCAGCTTGGAGTCTGCACCCATCTGTTTCTTCTTTTCTCCAGGTGTGAGCCCCACCTGGGCAGCAGCTGCCGTCACATTGAGCTCCTTCAGGAACTCGCTGACCCGGCTGGCCCTGCGTGGGCTGGCCTTGACTGAGCGAGAAGGAGTCCTCTTGCCCGAGCCTGGGCTCGAGTCACCTGTGCCATCGGGTGGCAGGCTCAGGCTCGTGGCTGTTTTGGTCTGCCTGTGTTCTTCCAAGGTGTTCTGCTGGTTCTTCCTCCCTGGGGAGGGTGCAAGATTGGTCTCGGGTCCTGTACCTTCATTTTCTTGAGATTTAGGATTTAGTAGTAGGGTTTTGGCATCTAGGGTGCAGGTGGTCCCAGATGTGTGCTCTTTCACAATATGAGGAGAAGCAGGCTTCCCGTCCTTTGCACCTCTTTTATCAGCAGGGTTCAAGCTCTCCAGCTGGTGGTCATCTTTACTGGCACCTCCACGGGAGTCAGGTAGTTTGCAGTCTGGCTCTGTTTTGTGGTCATTTGTAGTTTTCATTACAAATTCAGGTGGCTTGGGTTCAGAGTTCCCCAGACTTATCTCAGCTTGACTCCCAGCCATGACGGAAATCTGGCCAATGGGGCTAGCTTTCTGGGAGCCAGAATTAGTACCTAGAGGCTGACTGAAGGCTGCCTCTTTGCTTGCTGAAGCCCGCCCATCTTCCTCTGTATCCTGGTTTTGACTGGAGGCCATCAGAGAGGATTTAAAGGCTTCCTCTGATTGGTTTTTTGTTTTGCATTCCCCCTTGGAAGCAGCAGGAGTGGCAGCGGCTGGCAGGATGTGCACCTTGGGCACAATGCCGGGACACTGCCTTGACTCTTGGGGGTCTACTGTGCTGTTAGAGAGTTCCAGTAAGTGGCCTCCACTGCCCTTGCCATGGCAAACTACACGTAGCTGCTCTTGCCCATTCTCACCCTCGGGAGCAGGGATTTCCTTTAAGAATGCAGGGAGGATGCTGGGGCTGGTAGAGACAGACCTGCTCTCCACACTTGCCACTGCCTGCACTTCGGCATCTTGCCAAGCCCTGCCAGGGACCTCCTTAGTCTCCCTTTCAGCTTGGCAGGTCATTGTACTGGCTTCTTTGAACCTTGACACCGGACGCTGCGCTGGCACCGGCACCTCCTTTGCATCTGGAGAACATGTGGAATCTCTGCTGGTGAGTGGGGTTGGGGGAAGGTTTTCAGACCCTTCCCCCGTGGTATCCATGGCAGTGGCGAAGGGCTGTTTGTTCTCTGAGCATCCTCCTCTTGCTAGAGGTTCCCTGGGTCCCACTGCGGTGTTACTGTTGACTTTCCGCCCTTCCCCATTTGGTCTGTCTGCAGAAGGGGACAAGTGAACCGCCATTGCTGGATCCGAAGCCTGTACAATTCCCTGGATATTTTCTGGAGAAGGGAAATCACAGAGCATTTGATTTTCGCTGCTGCAACAGGGGACCCTGGTAGGACAACTTGATGTCTCGGGTTTCTCACTGATTGAGTTTGCCTTTGATTTCACCAAGGAATCTTCATGTACCAGGCAGCTGCCAGTATTTGGCGGGTCACCTTGGATGGCATGGTGAGTGTGCTGAACGGCTGGCATTAAAAATGGTGCAGACCTAAGTTCCTTCTCTGCAGTAGGATTCAGGCTCGGTGCTGCCAGCTCCTTGCTTCCTTGCAGCCGGGAGTCATCAGGAGGGTTGTGTGTGAGAGACTCTTGCTCTACCTCACTGAGGACACCAGGAGATGCCATGTCTTGCTGGCTGGTCTCATGCACACAAGCTTGCATCAGGGCCTCAGCAGCTGCACTGAGCCTGAGGCTGAGTTCAGCAGGGGCATTGCCAATGCCACTAGCATTCTTATCCGGCTGAGCTTCCTGTGGGGAGGTATTCTGCAGCTCTCTTCGACCCTCTTCCTTTCCAGAAGCTGCCACTATGGAAGCTTTAGTCACTCTCAGAGGGTCAGGTACAGTCCCCATGAGACTTCTCTCCAAGAGCACTCCAGTGTCTGTTCCAAGTACGTTTTTCCACTGGGAAGTAGTCAGAACTCAGAGGGAAGCTATCGGCATGAGTCCTCTAAAGAACTGGCCTGGGGAATGAAGCAAACAGTATCATTAATTTGGCATACTTTTTCAGGAGGAAAAAAAAATACTGAACTCCCACTTTTATAAGCTCATTTAAACTTTTCTGCTTGAAAATAGATTGGTGGTACAGGCCTGTCTTCCCAGATCTCGAGGAAAAAGGCAAGAGAGTCACAAGTTCAAGGCCCACTCTGGCTAGAGTCCAAGTGGAATGGTAAGCCTGGGCATGGGAGTGAGAGCCTACTATAAAGGTGTGAAAAGGGTTAGGGCGTAGCTCAGCAGCAGAGTAGATCCTGGCATGTGGTGCAGATGGCACAGGTTCCTTCGCTAGGACTGACAAACAAGAAAATGGCAATACACACACCACACACACACACACACACACACACACACACACACACACACACACACAGAAATCCACAACAAAAAACTGCTCACATCTGTTGATGTTAAAATCTACCTGAGGTAGAAAGACTGAAAAAATATTCTAACTCTACTAATGCTATTCCAATATTATTTTGACTGACTGGTTTCTGCTCACATTCCAGTGCTGTCTATTGAATGAGTTTTTAGCATAGCTACCTTCCAAAACTACTTCAGAAATCATCACTGTAATCTGACTTGTCAGAAAAATAAAATCTGGCAGTGCTCCTGGTACTAACTCTGTAAAGTGCTGAGCAGGCCTGAGGAGATTAAGAATCTTTGCAACAGACTATCCAGAAACGGGTCCGGATGTAAAAGGGATTGTAGTCTCTGATAAAAGGGGCATTTCAAATCTGTTAAAGGATCTAATAGAGAAGACTAGTAAATGATCTAGAACAGTTGTACTTAACCTGTGAGTCGAGACCCTTTTGGGGGGAGGTCAAATGACCCTTTCACAGGAGTCACTTAAGACTATCAGAAAACAGATATTTACATTACGATTCATAACAGTAGCAAAATTACAGTCATGAAGTAGCAACAAAAATAATTTTATGGTTAGGGGGTCACTAAAATATAAGGAATTGTATTAAAAGGTTGCAGCATTAGGAAGGTTGAGAACCACTGCTCTAGAAGGAAAGAAAGGGAGGGTTTATTTTACTAATCATAGTCCAGTTGAAAGAAGTCCTAAATGTATTTATATGGACTAAAGCGTTAAAATATAAGATATAAAGATCATGTGAGAAATAAAATATAGGAACCATCAATGTAATAGGAGCAGCAATAGTATGCTTTTGTGATCAGGCATAAATTAAGAAAAACAAATGGATAGCTAGAGGAAATTCAAAACTTTTGCATAACAAAAGGTTCCATAAGACATACTTTAGATCATAGATTTGAGGGAAAAGAGTTCACAAAAATTGGAAGGCACTTGAAAATATCTGTATTATACTAAAAGCCCTTAAAATTTTAAAGGAGATCAAACAATCTGTTGGAAAAGTGGGTAAAAGAACTGGAAAACACAGTTAACAAGAAACCAATAACCATCGAGCTTCAGAAATGAGGGGCGAGTTCATTTGTCACCAGATAAATGCACAGTGAGATTTTACTTTACACCAACTGTGCATGCAAAGGCAAATGGGCAGCAGTGTGGCCTGCAGAGGCTGAGTGGAGGACAGAAGAACAGTTGCAGGCAGAGAGGCATCTCACTCCAGCTTTTCCAGGGAAGTAGTGAAGCTGTTAAAGCATACCCCTGACCCGATGAAGCAGACTCGATCAATAGAAAGATAAATGGAGAAATGGCATGCTCATTCAAGTATTTTGTAGAAGCAAAATCCAGAAACAAAGACTGGGGAGGCAGTAGGCAGTATCAGGACATACTCTACTGTAAGGAATATGCAATATAACTGTGAAAATAAAGGCATAATGAGGCTGCAGCTTTTCCCTTGGCAAGGATTTCCTCAGACACGGTTGAATGAGCAAATCAAGGCACAGAAAACAGTATTATATATATATATATATATATATATATATATATATTATTCATTCTTGTGTAAAAGATAACCAAGTATTTCATATGTATGCACAAACAGGTTTGCATAAGAGCACACAGATTTTAAATACATTTAGGATGAGACCTACTAAGTATTAAATGAAAAGAGATTGCTGGGTTGGAGACGGGGAGGTGAGATAGATGAGCTAGTTGGGAAAATGCTGATTTAAAATAAAATGTATCTGATATGACCTAGGATATGTACCAATGCAAAGTTATATACATGTTTCTGCAATGGTATTTTAGGAAGTAGACATCAAGGCATGTGGATGAAGCAATAGATCATAAATTAGTGGTGACCGTATTTAAATTTATTTTTCTTACAAGCAGGCAGTTACTTCAAGCTAATCACTTATTTTTTCTGGGCTCACAATTAATCCATTGGCACAATGATTTCTATAGGTCTCTCAAGCTGTACCATTCAAGGACCCTGTTTCTTTGCATAGGGTGAATAGTATATCAACAGACACTCTTAAATGAGGCTGCAACTCCTGAGATAAAGTCAAATCTGATTTTTTAAATAAATTTATCGTATTTTTAAATAATAAAAGTAATTTGTTGTTCTTGTTTTTGTTTCTCCCCTAAGTTTTGGTGGATGATGTGCATGATCACATAGACACAGGCAAGCTCACACTGGAAGGTTCACCATCAAATGCTCAGTCAAAACTCTGTTTACAGAGACCTTTAACTCTAGTGTTGTTTACCCTAGGCTGCTATAAAAAAATTTAAGGACAAATAAAACTTACTGCTCTAACTTACTGTTCATATTAGTGTGCTGAATACTTATCCATCGTCAGTCTTTGCTGTTTGCACACTGATACCATGTCTACGAGTTCCCAGTCTATGGTTTTTCACTGGAGTGCCGCCACATGCAACACCATGGCTGTGGCCTGCTCTCGCTTTCCTGCATTTGTGTTCTGCTGTGGAATAATGCTCTTGTATACTGTGAAGGTTTGTCACTCGAATTGGTTTCGTAAAATGTTGATTGGCCAGGAGCCAGGCAGGAAGTATAGCTAAAGCCTTTGAGTCATGGTCTTTATTTTTTTAGATCATCCTGAGGTTGGCCATCTTTGTTCTCTGAATTGTAATTTTCACATACCAGTTGGTATAGCTGCTCCTTGTATAAATTCCTCATGTCTCCACAGGTGTTGAAAGTCCCAGGAAGGCAGGAGGGAGGGGATGGGTTATTTTTTCTCTCCACAGGATACAGGGCAGGGTCTTATACATAAAGAAAGGTCAGCTGATGCTGCTCCCCCCTCTAAAATGGACACCATTAAAGGCCTGCCAAACTCCAGAGTAATGGGATATTTTAACTTGTGAATTGAAGTAATAACAAAAACATAAAACGAGTGTTGTTGGGGAAGTATGAAACTTATGGTGTCTTAGTTATTAAACTGTGTACGTCTATAATCCACATTTAGACTATTAAGGCTTGGACACCTGCTATGAAAAGCTGGTAGATCTCATAAAGTTAGAAGAACAGCCTGTCTCCTGTGCTATGTGGCTGGATCCAAGAAATGAGCGTGCCAAGTAGAATTGTAAAACAGGGATGGCTTGAAGTTCAGCATCTGAAAGTTAAAAGACTTCCCCAGAAATGACTTCACAGCATTTCCAGAAGTCGTGCTGTTTCCAGTTCCCACTTGCAGTCTTATTTTAGCGTTGAAATGTGATTCCTTTAATCAGTTTTGTTAATAGAGGTCAAATTACCCATCAATTTAAGACTAAAGAGGAAAAGACGAGATCATCAGCTAACACGTGTTAGCCCCACATCTCTTATTAGTGGACAAGCAATCAATACTGGTCGCAAACAGAACTGGTGATGGGGCTGTCACAGCATCCAAGTGCTGAAATACCCCCGCTTACTCTCCTTTCCCCACCAAATGGCAGAAGCTGCCATCTCTACCACGTCAGACAAGCAGACACTGAAGTACTAATGTGTACTTTTACCGTCACCCTGATCCCAACACTTGGAAGAGTAAGGATTGTGAGTCCCAGGTTAGCTTACAGGACAAGGCCCTGTCTCAACAAAGAAAACAGAAAACATCAATGCCCCCACAAAAGACAGGCCCTGGACAGAATTAATTCCTTTTATAGAGCCTCACCTTCCCTTCCCCTCTCTTCTCTCCTCTTCCCATCATCTTTCTTCACCTTCACCTTTCCCTCTGCTTTTATTTTTCTTTCCAGAATTACAAAGATCTGCTGTGTAGCTATTCCCTCTTAAGAAATAAGAGTTAATTGAAGCATCCCCTCCAGGAGGGCAGGGAAGGGAAGTTCCTAAGAACCAGGAAATTGATGAGATCTAGAACTCTCAGGACTTACAAGGGCCAAAAAGCCCTTCCCAGGGATCAGATAGATGGTAGCCACTGGTAGGGAGAGGAAATGTCCAGTGGATGCTGGCAAGTTGGGCAGGGAGCTGCAGGCACACAGAGCCATCACAACACCTGGGTAGACTGTTTGGTGATGCAGTGGCTTCCAGTCATCCATGCTCCTGTAAGTTGTCCCAGAAGCCTCACTGGCTCATCACACTTGATGCACAGAATCTTTTATTTGGTCTGTTGCCTTTGCCCTATGCAGATGTTTGTCCCTGACTCCCCAGAAGTCGCACAAAAGGCAGCTCATAAAAATCCAGATTTCTCCTTTGCTTTAAAAAAATAGTTATTTTATTCTAATTGAAACATAAGTGAATCATGTTCTCCCTTCCCCTTTTCCCTCCAGCCTCTCCTGTATCCCCCTATAATCCCTCCCATGTCACAGCTCTCCTTTCTCCCTCAGTTCAGATGCAGCTCAAGTCTTGTCCAAGCACCAGGTGTCTTCAGTGATAGGGACTTTATCAACTTATGGGCGGTAGCTAAGAGCACAGGGGCAGCCTATTTAGTTTTGGGACTCTCATAGATTCCCTCTGACCAACAACTTGAATGGAGGGTTCTCAAGCTTGGTACTAAGGGGTTCCTGTTAGATGGTCTATTGCTTGTTGGGGGAAGCATTGTCTATCCAAATTGCATAACTTCATTTAAGCTAGAGAGAGAGAGAGAGAGAGGGGAGAGAGAGAGAGAGAGAGAGAGAGAGAGAGAGAGAGAGAGAGA
>CABHPH010145809.1:0-28657 GCA_902168325.1 Peromyscus nudipes | reverse complement strand
AGAGAGAGAGAGAGAGAGAGAGAGAGAGAGAGAGAGAGAGAGAGAATTTTAGTAAATATAAAATGTTTTTCCTTAAGGCTTTTAAGCATCCTTAGTGATATTTATATTTATCCCTCCTCCTCATTCTGTGCAGCCTCCCTTTCCCAATTGAAGCCTCTTCTTCATTTTGCCCATTCCCCCTTCATATCACTGCATTCCCAAATGACAGTGACCACACAACATTGAGAAGGCATTGTCATGAGCACAGACATTCCAAATAACTGGGCCCTCAGTGCCTTCTTGATTTAAGTTTAGGACAATCTTGTTATGTGGCTGGGTCCCAGGGTCTTGTTCTAAGTGCTGACAGAGCAGAAATTCTTGCCTAATTTCTACTCTTCTGAGGGTGACCTGACCTCGTGCCCCCAAATGTGAACTTGAGACATCCTCTCTAGATTTGAAAATCAGTTCCTCTATGCAGCTCTCTTTGTGTGCTCAGGTGAGTAATTGCTTCTTGGGGTCCTGGTTTCAGCTCTGATAATGAATGGTATCTTTTGACACAATAACCACCATATTGATGATCTTTAAAAAGATTTATGCTTCAATCTGTGTTTATGAAAAATTATTACATTAAGTGTTAAGGTATAAAGATTATTGCAATGGAGGTGAGAGAGACTCACACCCAAACAGCACAATAATGTGTAACAATTTATTAATGTGGCCAGGCTGCAGGCTGAAGTGGGGTTTAAAGGTCTGTGGATGGAAAATTAGTAACAAGAGACATCAAGGTAGAAGAACTTTTGTAAAGCTACTGATGGTTCTTGCTGAAGGTAGGTCCAGCTGAGCAGATACCAAGGACCAGGGACCCTCTCTAAACTACTTTAACTTTGTAAATATGGCCCGAAGCTCAAAGTCAAGACCGAGTGAGCTGAGAAGGGACCCAGCGGTTCCTGGTTAAAGTTTAGTGAATGAGAGTCTTTGTCAACTGCAGCAGCAAATAGATTTTCTTACAAGATCCTGTAGCTTTGGGGAATTCTGTCTGAACTGGGTATGAATCATGAATCTGAAGGTTATCTGAAAGTGAGTCTGTCTTCCACTATAATGGGAACTGTCCCCATGGCACACACTCTTCTGGTCTCTCTATAGTCTAAACCATGAAATCCTGTTCTGCCAATGTAGCTGGACCATAGGGTAAACACTAACCACTCTTTACAGGAGGGGAAGGAGATTGAGGCTCAGAATTTAGGAATTACCTCACAGTGGATCACCTATAATTCTTGTTTAACTGAATTCTAATGAATGCTTATGATTGATTCCTTTCTACTGTCTAACTACAGAAAGAAGATATAAAGCAAACCCACAGACACACACACACCCCAACAACTCAACATGGAAGAGGAAGCCTTTCTTTGGCTCACAGCACTTTGCAGCAGAGATGCAAGTAACTTCTAACTGGTGACCTTAGGATCAGTGAGATTTGCTGATCCTGTACTTCATTGTTCCTTCTGAAAATAATAAGTACACCAAGGCCCCTATTTTCATAACAGACACCCACTCTCAATAAGACAGGCAGCAAAGTACCTCAGCCCTTTGGTGCTGGGTAGTGGAAAAAGCATGAGGAAGGAGGAACAAAGAAAGCCTGTGCTGATGACCAACAGAATGTCGTTGCATTGCAAGACAAAGCCAGCATGGCTCGGACAGCTATTACCTTTGAGCACAACTGCTGCTTCCCTAGACTTGGACTTAGTTTACACCATGCCTCTTTAAAGACACCACCCCAGAATTCTGGGGACCCAGGGAAGCACCTCAATCTCTAGTTCTCTGACAGCTTAATTTAGTCTTAGGTGACTGAGACAGGAGGTGAGGGACTAGCAGCTGCCTGGCACCCAATCAGTAAGGTTTTATCATCCTTTTCCCTGTTAGCCTTTGCCTCTGTCATTGGCACATGCAGCTGAGTTCATCCTGCTATGCATGGCTTTGCGTACAGGTGATTCCACTTGCAGAAACACTCACATCCTGCAAAGAGCCAACTATAAAGACCACAGTTCAGCACTAATAGCTCCTTAGCTGAACATCTAACTCTTCCCTTTGGCATGTGTCTAGAGAATGTAAAGGACTGAAGAGAAAAGGGCTGTCAGGTCAAGAGGATGGACAGTGGTGGGTGCACTTTCCAGTACAACTGCTGCTTCAGTAAGAGGCGCACGTAGAGCAAGCTGCACCCTACAAGTTCTCCTGTTATGTGCTTTCGAGAAGAATGAGACATTGGGTTCATGTGTCACTGAGTTCCATAGTAAGTGGGACTCGAAGCTAGGAGGTGACATAGTGTAAAGACCCCAAGCATGTTCCCCTTTATAAGACATGGTTTGAAGATTAATCCTAAATTCCCAACAGGGTAGAATCATTCTACAATGTGCAATAAGTATTTATTACGTCCTATATTCCAAACAAGAACTGATGTAACCTGCAAAACAACCACAAACTAAAAAACAAAACAAAAACCCTATATCTGTGATGACTCTGTAATCAGACTCTACAAGGCTGATTACAACTTGTTAAAGAGTTAGAATGTAACTCACCTTGGGCTATTTAGAGTCCGCTGTATTGCCACTCCTTCCCATCTCTACAATGATTCAACATCTCTATGACTATCAGGTAAAATCTGAGCTCCCACCATCCTAAAAGCTAAGATTGTCATCAGACAGCAAATAAAACCTCTAAAGGCATTTTCCAACTTTGCTGTAACTTGCCTATCTAATGTATATGGTAAATGCCTTTATTTATGATTTTTTTTTCTTTAAGAAGTTCATATAACCATTTCTGTGTTGGAGCATGTCACTGGGACAACCTGAATCCATGGTCCAAGACCATGGTCAATCATTTCACTCAAAATAAACCATCTCTTACTCTTTTTGAAGGGAAGGCTATGTGTTCTGGTGACAATTTGGCACCCAATTTTGGGCCACAAAGGTGAGCCACTTCTATGTAATGACTCAACCAACTGGTTCCAGGTCTTGGCATAAGTCCTTTGTGCCCAGTCATTTTAACATCTCTTCAAAAGGCAGTTGTGGGAGTTCTTTCTGGGGATAGCTTCCCCATTTTAGTTTGGTCAGGGGTCTGTTGGGAGCTAGTCTTGGATGGCCTCTGATTTGCTTCAGTGCATTCTTAGCCCAGACTTCAATTCAGAGTTTTTGTCAGAATCTGTTTCCTTGCATCTAACCCTCTTCTTTTCTAATATCCAACTGTTTTTTTTCCCATTGCCCCTCTCTTGCACTGTGTAGCCATGCCCTTTTAGTTTAGACATATCCTGAGTGCCTAATCATAAAGATATCAAAAAAAGGTCATCTCATCGAGGGTACAGGATGGAGGAGTCAGTGGTAACTCTTCAGGACACCCACACACCAGTTTCACAAGGAAGCCCAAGAAAACAAAGGTTTATGGGTGATTTCTCTCTGCTGACAGCTGTTCTTCTGCCTAGTTAGCTCTATTTTTACAGATCCTAAGAATGAGTCTTCCTGGTATCACCAAAAACACTTGGTATTCATGGGCGCAAATGTGATGTTGTGTGGCCAGCCCAGGAAAATGGATGAAGTTCCTGAGATTAAAGCTGTACCCACGTTCAAGGTTCTAGACAGCTGATGACAATACAAGGATGCAGGGAGCTGCTGTGCAGGGATCTCAAGCCAAAATTCTCTTGGGCTAGCTTCCACCAACCCAGAAGCTGAGATCCTCAATGGACAGCATCTGAATTCTACAGCAGAGATTTTTTTCACTTTGCTGTAATTCATCCATAGTCTCTGCCAATGCGTTTGGTAAATGCCTTGATTTATGGTTTTCTTTTGGTCTACGACTACTAAAAATGCATGCAACTACTTTCACATTGGAACCTGTTATTTGGGTAAATGTGAATCCATATCCCATGCTGTGGTCACTCTCATCTGGCTCAGCATATAGTATAACCTGTTTGTTCTGAGAATAGAGCTGTGTTTTTCACGCACACAGATATTTAAGTGTCAAACCTGTTTAGTCTTCAGAATAACTCCTAGAAACTGATTGTCTTGCTCTGAGCTCTGCTTTGCAGATGGGGATCTGAGGCAATGACATTTATAGTAAACAGCACAGATCAGATTAAAACCCAGACCACATGGATGACTAAGTCCACACCACTAAGTACTTCTGCATGGAGCTAGCTTAGTGACCAGGGCAAAGCAGTGTCATCAGACCAGAGCAGTGACAGTGAATTTGGTTGAGAGTTGTGAAAAAACACAACCTTTAAATCACACTACTAACTCAAGCAATTGAAGTTAGCAGTATAGACATTACTGCCCTTCTCAGTCCAGTCTGGACATGTTGAAGGCCACAATCTCTTCCAAGAAGATGACTCTAGACCCTCTATCTAGAAACACACACTTGTGTACACATTCACTTGTAGCCATTTTTAGGGACTCATTCCTAGTGTAGAGAAAGAAAAAAAATTTCTACTATATATAGTTTGTTTTTTGTTTTTTGAGGCAGGGTTTCTTTGTGTAGTTATAGCCTTGGCTATCCTAGAACTAGCTCTGTAGACCAGACTGGCCTCAAACTCACAGAGATCTGCTTGCCTCTGCCTCACAAGTGCTGGGATTAAAGGTGTACAACACCATTACCTGGCTTAAATATGTTTTATACTACCTATAAATCAGATTGACAGAAGGCAGAGTATTAATACATACATGCACAGCCGGGCAGTGGTGGTACATGCCTTTAATCCCAGCACTCAGGAGGTAGAGGCAGGCAGATCTCTGTGAGTTCGAGGCCAGCCTTGTCTACAGAGTGAGTTCCAGGACAGGCTCCAAAGCTACACAGAGAAACCCTATCTAAACAAAACAAAACAAAACAAAAAAAAAAAAGAAAGATACACTTGTACATGAACCTAATGAATACTTCCTATGACGGAGGAACCTTTGTAGAAAATAAATGAAAAGAGCTGGCAAGCTGTCTCAGTGGGTAAAGGTGATCACCGAGAAAGCATGATCTGAGTTCAATCCATAGAACCCCTGTAAAAATGGAAGGAGAGAATTGACTCCACACAGTTGCCCTCTGATCTCCATACACATGTACCTGTGTCTACATATACCATATACATACATATACAATAATAATTAAAAACTTAAAGAAGTGACTAAGCTTGAGTGCTTTTATACTAGGTTGGAAAGTCATGGGAGATGGCAGAATAAAGAGGATCAGTTAACAGCAGGGCACTGGGAGGATGTGGCAAGGCCTCTTCCTGAGATTGTGCCTAGTCCTTCTCTCTTAGGACCAGGATGCTCTAACCTGCTAGAGTAAGGGGTGGGGGCTTTGAATGGGAGATGTCATGACCTGGTTCATGGAAGGGTCCAGAGAGTGCTTCCAGCCCGTGCCACTTTCCAATTCCTTTAGCTTAGGAAAGAATGTTGGGGCACCATCCTGCGAGGTAGCAGAAATCTTCCCACCACTGCACAGCACATGGATCTTCTTCTCAGAGGCAACAGGAAAATGCCAATAAATAGAATTTACCTGCCTCAAAGAGTCTGGTAGAGCTTAAGTGAAATAAGGCAAGTATCACTTGGCCTGGCACTTAGAAGTAATAGTGGGTTATTATTACTTCAAAATTATTTAATCATCTGGTCAAAACTCACCTATGAAGAAACTATGCAATGTATTGTAATGGCTCAATATTTAAATACATTTACTATATGCTCTCATCTAAAGATGGTCCTGTGGAAGATGCATTCTGTGCGTCTGAAATCAGCACACCAATAAGCCCTCCCTCTTCATTTTAGATCAGTGCAACATGGAGATGCTTGGGCCTTTTATCAGCAAAATCAAAAACTCTGATTTCAGTAACCTTGAGAAATATACCTGCAGATTAACTTGTGGCTAAATATAAAACCAGCATTTAAAAATTCCTAAAGTTTTTTTTTGTTTTTAATTTGAACTCTTGAGAACAAGCATTTGCAACGTTTATGTTTTCTACTTTCACCTTGGGTAATCAAGCTGACTCATAGCATTTTCTTGGTTTGTCTGATAGATACTCAGACACTGGTGTTTCTGTCTTCTTTTGCAACTCAGCTTTGAAGTGCTTCAATTTTCAGCTTATTTTAATTGCAAAGATCATGCAAGGGGGAATCTCAGGGCTAAGCAGTGGTTAAATAACAAGCTAATGGAAGTCAACCTAGCATTCTGTATTTGCATTTTTTTGCATTTGCATTTTAAAATCCCATGTTAGATATGATCAAAGCTACTCCCCATCCTGATTTTCTGCAGGATATATTTAGCAGCAGTGAAGCACCACTCAATCTTCTGTATGACCTTGTTGTCCTTGCTTCATCTCCTTGACCCTGCTGGTCTTGCTGCCTTACCCTCTGGCTCCTCCATCACTGATTCCCAACTATCCAAGTCCTCATTACAATGAAGCCTTCACCTCAGCCCACTTTCCTATTGGCAAAGGCATCTTCCAGGGACTGAGGTGAGAACCCCAGTGGGCAGACACTTAGGAATGAGTTCTGCCTTCAGCTCACATCAGGCAACAGTGAGGAGTCCCTCTTCCGGTTCTCATGCTCGGGCCTTTGATCACAGATGAACGAGGACCTGTCTGAGGGCAACACTGATGGTGATGATGGAAAGAGATGTCCTGAAAAGGAATCAGTGCAGCAAACTGAGCCCATAGGGCTCCTGCTCTCAAAGTCCCAGAAACCCCAGAAGAGACAAATTACCAGGAAAAGGCCTGGGCCTTCCAGCTCCTTTTGCTGCTCTGTAGCTCATTTGCTCTGTGTGTCTGAAAGAGTTTGGGGTGCTCTGTTCTTGAGAAAGAATCTGAAGTGCTCTGTTCTTGAGAATGAGTAGGTTTCTTTGCTAGACTCAGGATACTTGGGGTTTGGCTTGTGAGTTAGATGAGAGTTAAGTAAATTTTAAAAAAAAGAGGAGAGGGAGGGGTGGGGAGAGGGAAAAGGCAAGGGGGGGGAGAGAAGGGGAGGAGGGGAGGGAGCCAGCACACTAGCACAAGCAACCCTGCTTTTCCGCAGGTCAAAACACTGGTAGGCATCAGGAATGCAGACCTGCTGTGCTTTTGTCCTTAAGGAGATTTCACCCACTTAAAGAGATAAGACAACCTCGACCATAGGCTGTAAGTGAGCACAACAGTACCTGATGAAGTGACTTAGTGCTGTGGCAATAAAGCACACTGTAGATGTTCAAATCAGCAGAAGAATGCAATTCCATGGAGGGCTCCTTTCACCACCGTTCTGAAAGTCCAGAAAAAACAACTGCCCGTGTAAATTTAGAGAAAAGGGGAGTCAGTGTAAACAGACGGGATTTGATTAAAATGACAATCTTTACGTCAAACTCAAAGGTAAGACCGTGAGTACTCATGTGTCCGTTTAATAAACTGAGTGCTTCTCTGTGCCACAGATTCAGGATAAAAAACATAAAGAAGGTGCCTTTGCTCATGCTTGTGAGGGGCTCCCAATTCCCGCAATGCATTGAGTAAAACTGGAATGTTGTAAGGAAAAAAAAAAAAAAGGAGAGAAATAAAAAGCCCAAAATGTCCCACAGAAGTGGGCTCATATTTTTGGCATACACTTCACCCTGAAGGATGCAGGTCTTTGCAAACTGTATTAGTATGATGAAGGGAAGCAGATGTTGTGTGTGAGACCCTAGCTCTAGGGACATTCTGAGCTTCTTTTTGGTGAGAGATCATTGTCCTATGCACAACAGGAGGCCAAGCAGCCTACTCTCTTTCTGTCCTGTCCTGTCCTATCCTGTTCTGTCCTGTCCTCCCTTCTCCTCTCTCTTCCCCTCCCTTCCCCTCCCCTCCCCTCTCCTCACTAGATTCTAGTATCAGCCTAGCCTCTGGGTGTGACAATCTAGACCCTTAGTTCTCAATCTCCCTAATGCTGCAACATGTTAATACAGTTCCTCACATTGTGGTGACCCACACCCATAAAATGATTTCGTTGCTACTTCATAACTGTAATTTTGCTGCTGTTATGAATCATAATGTAAATATCTGATACACAGGATATCTGATATGTGATCCCTGTGAAAGGGTCATTTGATGCTTAAAGGGGTGGCCACCCGCAGATTGAGAACCACTGGTCTAGATTGTCTCTAGAAATTGTCAAATAACTTTGGAGGCAAAGGTGAGTGTAGTCTTCCTTAACGGCAAGAAACATACCTGCAAAGTATACTAATTTATTCCAGCTGGGCATGGAGCGATACTGGGGCTGGCTCTCAGGGTAAAGACAGTGCTCTGATTGCTGATACTCTACCACTGAGACTCTAAGTTACAACAGCCTATGGAGGGAAATCTTTGTAAAAATGCAAGGCCATGTGAGCTTTGGCTCAGCAAGTCCACTTTAGGTACTGACTTTATAGAAATGTACTAATGCATATATGGACCAGGTTATTTAGTAAATGAAATTATAAGAAATCTAAATGAGCACGCATTGGTAATTCTTTACATAACTGGCAATATTGCACACAAGTGAGTATGACGTATTGGGCAGCATATCTCCTGAGGACAGCATTACAGAATGGTAAGGAATAATCTCTCCAGTGAAATCTGTCCAGTGAAATGACAATGAACAAAACAATTACCTAATAATAATTTAAAAACTGTCAGGATAAAGAATGTATTCAGAGTGCTACCATTCATACTAAAAGGTGGAAATAAGCATCTTTTTCTCATATTTACAGGAAATATTTCTGTAAGGATAAGTATGAAATTGATTAGAGTAGTGAAGTGGATGCCAAGGCTCAGGGTAGAGAATATTTTATCCTAACCTATTTTATTCATTTTGAATTTTAAAGTATATAGCTACATTACAAATTCAGAACAATAAAAATTTTCAAGGTTGATGTTCACATAGTGTAATGTTCACACAGCCCGTACCCTGAAGCATGTCTATTAGAGGAGAGGGTTTGTACTGCTCGGCCTCTAACACACTTCCTACTTGCTTTTTGCTGTGTAAGGAGGCCAGCCTGGTTGTGCAAGTAGTTAAAGAAGTCACAATTTCCTTATTTCTCTTGGTCGTCTACACACTGCAGGCAATGTAAGCAATTTTCATAGGCGCCAGCTAAAAAAAAAAAACGCTGTTTATAGTGGTATGTGTGAGGTTACAAGAGCAAATCTTGCTTAAGTTACTTGTGCCAGATTATCCCTGTGCTGGCCATAGGTTTTACTTATAAACACACTGTTTTAATATAAAGGGATACCTCATCTCTATGATAAATCTTCTATCTATCAGGAGTCAGAGAATTTCTAACTCCATGTCTAGATGGGTAAAGTTTATTGGGGGCTGGCAAATAAGTGCTCACAAGGCATTCTCATTTGTTTGCTTCAAATACTTAGGAGAAAATGTAGTATGTAAATTGATTTACAGAAAAATGTAAAAGATTAGGTAGTCTCTTCTGACATCTTTCTGATCTAGAGAGCAGCTGTATTTGCATATTCACAGGTTTGTGATGAATTCATGAAGTGCCTGAGAACACCCACAGACGTGGATTTTCTTGGGGGTTGTTACAATTTTGTCTAAGGCTGATGATAAACTAGGGTTATACTATGGTTGGGTGGTCTCTTTCCTCCCTCCCTCTCCCTGTCACTTCTTCCTTTTGCATCTACATTTTTGTTGATAGAGCCAGTATAACTTATTTAAAAATATTCTATAATAGTATAAAGCAAAAATGTAAATCATGATGTTGTTCTCATTATTTCTTTTGGAACAATATAATACGCTTTGTAGCAAAAATTAATTATACAATGGTGTCTTAGTTACTGTTCTAGTGTTGTGAAGGGATACCATGACCAAGGCAACTATTATAAGAGAAATCATTTAATTGGGGCTTGCTTATAGTTTCAGAGGATTAGCCCATTATTATCATGGAGTATGGCAACATGCAGGCAGGAGCTAGAGCAGCAGCTAAGAGCTACATCCCATTCCTTAGGCAGAGGGAGAAGAAGGGAGAGACTGGAGGGGAGGTTGCTGGCATGGGCTTTTGAAACCCTAAAGCCACCCCCAGTGACACATTTTCCTCCAATAAGGCCACACCTCCTAACCTTCTCAAATAGTGCCACTCCCTGGTGACTAAGCATTCAAATTGATGAGCCTATGGGGGCCATTCTCATTCAAAGCACCACAAAAGGTTGTGTAGAAAATACAAAATCTTAAAAAAGTTTCTTGGTGCCGGGCAGTGGTGGCGCACGCCTTTAATCCCAGCACTCGGGAGGCAGAGGCAGGCGGATCTCTGTGAGTTCGAGGCCAGCCTGGGCTACCAAGTGAGTTCCAGGAAAGGCGCAAAGCTACACAGAGAAACCCTGTCTCGAAAAACAAACAAACAAACAAACAAAAACAAAACAAAACAAAAAAAAGTTTCTCGGTAAACTCATATACACACAGTTAAGAACGACCACATTATCTGATACTACATCAAAATGAATTAGCACAAAACACCATGGCCACAGTAGTTATAGGGGCAGGGTAACACTGGACATTTTAGTCCTGCTTATGCGAACATGAACTGTCCGATGGAGAATATTACAGGTACCCACATCATTTGGGTAAACTTTGAACCAATAATTCTACCTATAGGAACTGACCACCCAACCATAGTGTAACCCTAACTTATCATCAGCCTTAGACAAAATCATAACAACCCACAACAAAACCCACAACATCTGTGTGTGCTCAACTAACTGGCAAAGGAATGATGAAGTTCACCATAGGGTTTATAGTGGAAACTCTCTAAATAACTGCTGACTAGCTTCCTGTCCCCAGCATCAAATGTACTGATGAGGTCCATGACATGGTGTCCCATCAGCAGGCAGTCTTGGGGTGTCTGCTCAGTAGGAGCCAGGAGCTCTTTCTCAACTTACTAGCTAGTTTTTGTTCTAGTCACCATATCAGTTGGCATGAAAGAATGGAACAGGAATACAAAAAGTATTTTTTTGAAATTAATGAAATCTTTGGAAAAACTTGGCAATGGTGGTTGCTAAAAATGTTGCTATTGAGTTAACAGTGAATGAGATAGCTGGGAAGATAGGGCAATAACTGTAAACACAGAATAATCCTTTAAAAATAGTTTGTTATTATAATTATTATTTAATATGCGTGTGTGTGTGTGTGTGTGTGTGTGTGTGTGTGTGTGTGGTATGTGGTATATGTATATGTATGTGCAAGTATATGTGCAGGGCAGAGAACAATTTCTGTGAAGCTGGTTCTCTTTTCCCATCTGTCCTTGGGTTCCAGGGCTGAACACAGACACCAGGCTTGGGCAACAAGAACCTTTACTTGCTGAGCCATCTCTGCCACAACACTGAACATTCATGTTCTTAGGATTGCTTTGTTTCACTGCAGCAAAATCTGAAGTTGGAAGGTGTTAAGGGTTTCTTGCTAGTTTATATGAGAAAGATGTCCTGAGACAAGTCCATTAAAAATGTTAGCAAATAATGCTGGGTAAAAGCAATAATCCGTAAATGCTGAAACTGGGACTTGGTTCAGGCTGGAAGGGTTCACAGGCATGTTAGAAGGAACACTGCTGAAGAGGTCAAGTCTACACTGCTCAGGGATGGGGCAGGCTGTGAAGCAGGAGTCTTTAGCAATACTATAGACGCAACGTGTCAGTCTGTGGAAAGCCTGAGAGTACTCTCTGTCTCCTGTAGGTTGACAATGAATGAAGAGATGGAAACATTATGTTGAACATGTGCTATGCTGCAGGTGTCCTTATGTTCTGAAGACTGTATAGTTCTCATTTAAACGCCACAATAATCCTAAGGGGTAGTACTCATTTAACTCATACTTTGTAATTGATGAAACAAGCTCAAAATGTTTAGTCAGTTTTCCCCAAGTCAGACAGACAATGAGCAGTGTTGTTGCCTTCCATCTGCATTCTTTACCAGCCCACTGACATCATTCCGGGATAGGAATGGCAGAATCAAAGAGTACTGCAGGGGGCGTGGAGGTAGGCCAATGGCTAAATCAACAGTGTGAGCAATCAGTGGAAAGAGAAGACATGGAGGGAGCATATCTGTAATTGTTTCCCTCATGAAGACAAATCACCCAAGCTAATCAACTTGGAGGAGGAAAGGTTTGTCTTGGTTTCATGGGCTTCAGTCCCAGGTCACTTGGCTCCACTGGCCAGGTGTATGGTGTATACAGAGACGGAGTGTCATACTGAGAATATGTGGTAAAGCAAAGCATCTTACCTTGTGGTAGACAGGACACAGACAGGGACAGAGAGGAAGAGGAAGGGTCCAGGGACAAATGATACCCTTTAAAGTATAGTGATCTACGTTCTCCACTTACCTATGAACTTGTTAATGGATTAATACACCAAGGAGGTTAAAAGCCTCATGATTTAGTTATCAGTTAATAGCACCACTAGCTGGGGTCCAATTTTTCAATCCATGAGCCTTTTGGGAGAGACTTCCCAAACTTCTTATCCAAACTGTAGCAATATTTTTCAAAAGAGAATTATGAAAACTTAGCTGAATGTGGTAGCATGTGCTTGTGATCCCAGAACTCAGAAGGCCGTGGCAGGAGGATTTGGAGTTGGACACCAGCTTTGACTATATAGAGTGACCTTGTCTCAATAACCTCAACTGCACATAAAACCCAAACCCAAACCAAACCAAGCAAAAAAAAAAAGCACATCAAATCAATCAATCAATCATCATCATCATTAGCAGCAGCAGCAACAACATCCCACAGAAACATCATCATCATCATCATCAGTAGCAGCAGCAGCAGCAGCAGCAACATCCCACAGAAACAATCAAACTAACCAAACAAGCTAAGACTAGGGTTCTACTTCAGACTTCATAATTGTGTTCTCCAAAACTCAGATTTTGAAACCTAATTTCCAAGGTGATGGATGGATGATTAGAACCTAAGGGTCCAGATTTTATGAATGGGATTATTGATTCTGTAAAAAAAGGACTGAAGCTTTCAACAGTTCTGCCTTGCTAGGGTGCAGCAAGAAGGCTCACCAGACTCCCAGTCTGCCTGTGCCCTTTCTGCTTCCAGAACTATGAGGAACAAAGGTCTGTGGCACATAGTGCTAATGTGTTTACACAGACACCATTATGCTAAGGAGTATTGTAACAAAAGCCAAAAACCTAGAGATTCAACCTATATCTTGATGAATGTTTGCAACATATAGGATTCTAATAAATGAGTAAAGGGATGCACAGAAAGGCCGGGCAAGAGTAGCTTCAGTGACCCAGCCTGGCAACTGCCAATGCTGCCATTGAGAGGGTCACATCACCAAGACATTCTAAGGCTTTTCCTACTTGTGTCTATTTTTGTTCCAACAATGTTTTGTTTGATCTCATAGTTATACAAAACCAGTATACAACACAAACCTTTACTGATAGATTTAAAAGAAATTTATTTTAAAAAATTCTTTGGTATGCATATAAATGTATCATTTATTTAAGATTAAAGTAAAATTGCATACTAATGTTATGCAAATCCTTGTTTATTTTTATATAAATAATTAAATCTTGGCTGAATATTTATCACTTCAGGACCCTGAGTATTGCTTTTTAGAATGATATGTACTTTCTACAATTGCCAATGATAGAATGTTGCTTCACATAAATATGTGGTACAAAATGGAAGAAATATGTTGAGGGCCATTTCAAAAACTGCTGTAAATTTTGTTTTAATCACAAGTCAAATTCATCAAATAATTTTTTACAAAACTTAATTCAGCAACTCAAATAGAATTTAAAATAACTTTTAAAGATTTATTTCTTTTTATTTTATGTGTGTGTATTTTCCTGAATGTATGTATGTATGTGCACCATGTGTGCCTGATGCCTGAAGAGGTCAAAAGAGGGCATTAGATCCCCTGGAACTGGAGTAATAGATGGTTGTGAGCCACCATATGGGTGGTGGGAACCAAACCCAGGTCCTCTACAAGAGCAGAAAGAGCCCTTAACTGCCGAACCATCTCTGCAAGCCTACGAAACAGCAATTTTGGAAGCCAAACATTCTAACATGACAGGATCCAAAGATATACTTTGACCCAAGCTGAAGAATTACAATAAGAAAATATTAAAAGTCTTTGTGTTCTGAAATAAAAACATTATGTTTCTGTAGAAGGAGAAAATGTCATTTATGAACATTATGAACATCAGTTCATAACACACAGTGTCATGAATCCTAGCTGAGGTATTTCAGGCAGTGTTCACTGGTGTTGTGTGGTAGGATACCAAGGGAGCGTGTACATATGCAAGCTCAGGACTAAAGCTGCAGTGAATTTGTGCTACACCATGGAAAATACTTCCAGAAACACGTCAGATGCATTACAGGTTTGATTTTGAATTAATTTTTTTTGTTTTGTTTTTCGAGACAGAGTTTCTCTGTGTAGCTTTGGAGCCTGTCCTGGAACTCACTCTGTAGCCCAGGCTGGCCTTGAACTCACAGAGATCTGCCTGATTCTGCCTCCCGAGTGCTGGGATTAAAGGTGTGTGCCACCACCACCCGGTTTTGAATTAATTTTATTGTTGCTAATTTTTCCCAATTTCCATAAGTATATGTTCTATATATGGTGGTGACCCAGTTTAAGAAATGTCTCTATCCAGTACACATGTCTCTGACAGTCCCCTATGAAGCCTTCTTCATAGTCAGTCACACCAAGGTGTTGGTTAAAGTAACCTCAGTACTTCTGAAGTTAGGATTTGTAAGAAGAAAATTTCTTCTTTATATTCCCAGTTGCTTGAATGTGTAACTCAAACCTCCATTTCCTCTAAATGTTTTATACTTTCTTCATAACACGTTTCTAGTTGTTCTAAGTGGTTTAATAGGATTCCCAATTCAATGAAGTAAGATTTAACAAACTTCATCCATTATTCACATATGTCAATGAACTATAAACTTTTTGACACAACCTGATTTAAATATATATTACAACCAAATATACATATTTATATCTAACCACTTTTCTATTTCCCCCAAATCAAATATTGATATAAGCAATACTTTTCTTCTTTTTTTTTATTAAGTTTTATCTAAAAGGCCCTAAAGACTCCAACAGAAAACTCTTATAACTGATAAATAGTTTTAGTAAAATGGCAGTATACAAAATTTGCACATAGTATACAAAATTAAGCATGCAAAATCAGTAGCCTTCCTGTATACACCAATGACAAAGGTACTGAAAAGGAAAGAAGGAACTGATCCCATTTACAATGGCCTCAAAAAATAAAGCATAACATCTTAGAACAATAAACCTAACCAAAAAATTGAAAGACCTCTATAATGAAAACACTGAAGAAGGAAATTGAGGAAAACACTAGAAGATGGAAAGACCTCCCATGCTCATGGGTCAGAGGAATCAATACGCAAAAATGCCCATCTTAACAATGCAATCTATAGGTTCACTGCAATCCCAATCAAAATCCCAATGCCATTCTTCAGAGAATTTTTTTTAAAGTTAAAAAATTCATTTCATATGAAAGTGCAAAAGATCCTGAATAGTCAAATAATTCTGAGCAAAAAGAATAACACTCTCCAGAACCTATCCCCATTCCTGATTTTAAGTTATACTTCAGAGATATAGTATGAAGGATAGTATGCTACTGCCACAAGAACAGATATACAGGTCAATGGAAAAGAATGAAAAATGCAGGTATAAATCCATGCAGCTATAGCCACCTAATTTCTGACAAAAATATAAAAAACCCTCATTGGAGAAAAGATAGCCTCTTTAGCAAATGGTGCTAGAAAAACTGGATAGCTACACATTGAAGAGCAAAGTGAGACTCTTATCTTTCCCTCTGCCCAAACAACCAGCTCCATAATGTAAGTCCTGAAAGTCTGTAAGGGCTAGAGGAAAAAGGAAGAGGAACACTCTCCAAGGAGTTACTCAGGAAATGAGGCAAACATTTGAAAAATGGGAGCTGACAAAATTTTAAAAATAAAGTGATGAGATAGCCCATAGAATGGGAGAAATTCTCACCACCTACACCCCTGATAGAGGATTAATTATAATTTCTCCTCCTGGCAATTCCTGACCATCACTTATGGACAGTTTCTACTGAAATGTGCTCCAGTTATACCTAGGTAGTGCGGAATAGGGGAGAGCCATCAGGCCCGTCATAATTTTGGATGCATGGGCCATAGGGCAAAGTGTGTCCTCTACTTGGACCTTTTTTGGGAATCCTTTATGCTTATGCATATTTGGATGTGCATATGATTAAAATCAAAGGCATCATGAGAAAGGACGTGCACAGTGATCAAAAGCTTTCCTAACTCAAATCTGTCAATCAAAATAGGGAATTATGCAAATTATACCCTGTATTAATTACTCTTCTGTTGCTGTGAAAAATACCATGATCAAAGGCAACCGAGAGAAGAAAGCAGTTTATCTCATTCTCCTCCACTGGCCTGCATGTCTAGGGAAGAACGAAGTTTATTTAGTTCCAGAGGAACAGCAGATTGGCCTTGGCTGGAGAAGCAAGAAGCAGGCTGACCACATTTCATTTGTATACAAGAAATAGCAGGGAGAACAGGAAGCCATCCAGTGTGTACACTGTCAAAGCTCCCCTCTAGTGAGGCGCTTCCTCCAGCAAGGCTGCCCCTCCTAAAGGATCTATAATTTCCCCCAAACAGCACCATCAACTGGGGACCTAGTGTTCAAATACATAAGTCTCTGGGGGACATTTCCCATTAAAACCATCCCATACCCCTTAGCAACTAGCTTCTCTTTCTTCAGACTCCACAAAAGAAGCCACAGACGGTAACTTGGGACCCTTGAGTGTCTTCCTCATGTGCCGCCTTTCACAAACATATCTTGAATGCATTATCATTTGCTCTTAACTAGTTTCTCATGCGACTTTGAAATCTTTGTGTACTTATTTCAGGTCTTTGAATGAAAAGCTAAGAACCTGGAAACATCTGACCTACCCCTGACCACTGATAACATTTTGATAAATGGACATGACGTGCCTGTCAAATTGCTTTCTAAATAACTATGTTTAAGTTCAGAGACTCTTAGTGCCGCTTTCGTATTTGGGCAGACAAGGTTCTTTTTTTGCAGTGGGTGGAGGTTACTGGTCAATGTGCTGAGATTGAGTGAGTGTTGGACAGCCAGCCTTCAATAGGACATCTACATCACCTGCTCTAAGGGACAGGGACCATCATGGAGGAGAGGGCACACAGAATGTGAGAGCCGGAGGAAGGGGTGGGGAGCTGTGGAACACTGTCTTCCAGGAATAATATGGCCTTGCACTCTTAAAGTCTCAGCAGCTGTGAGCACCTGCACACGACCTGCCCAAGACTGACACCCTCGATATCCTGTCATGGAAGGGGAAAGGGCTCATGATGCCCCACCCTTCCCTGAGGATTATTGGTAGTTAACGGTTGATGGAGGAAGAAGAGGTATTTTCTTCAGTGGTGTAGCCACTGGCAAGATACCCATGTTCTTATAAATTACTTCTCATCCATGAGCTCATAAATCTAAAGAGACTCATTGGGGATACACACCCAAAGGACATGTGTGCAGGCATGTGCTGAGAGTGTGCCCTAGCGCCAGCACAGAACCTGGCACACAGAGCACATGTGTGGGTGTGCAGGTGTGTGCTGAGTGTGTGCTCTGGTGCCAGCACAGAAGCTGGCACACATCACATGTGTGAGTGTGCAGATGTGTGCTGAGTGTGTGCTCTGGTACCTAATGCTGAGAATGTGCTCTGGTGCCTAATGCAGAACCCAGCACATGGAGCTTTAGAATCGTTAAGAAAATTTCCCAGAAAGCACTGCACATTCAGACCGAATCCTCTGCTAGACTGGCTAACTCACCAAAACTTCAAGGAGGTGGAAGTGGAATGCTACAGGTCTGTTTCCTAATTACAATTTACCTTGAGCTACCTTTAGCCTCTTAAGTAGCTTTTTCTTGCCCACCCTTGTGTCAGACCTAACACCCGTGACTATCAGAAAGAAGCCTTTTATAATGTAATAACTTCACAAAACCTTAGTTTCTACCAACCAAAAACCTGTCATCAGGCAGCATCTGAGGCCTATAGCTGAGATTTCTCTGCTGTGCCGTAATTACCTTCTTAATGTTCCCACCAATGTATTTGAAAAGTGCCTTGATTCACTTCTTTGTTCTGTTACTATAAATTGACTTCACGAAACTGCTTCCACCTTGAAACATGGAATCTGAGAAACCTAACTCTGTGTTCCTGGGCCATTGGCACTCATATTTGGCTCCAGAAGAGACTATCTCCCTTCCTGTGTAAGGGGAGACCTACAGTTTTGTGTCCACAAGATGAAAGGAGTGGATCCTATCTTCTTGGTTGATTGTGTAATCTTAATTTAAAATGTAGCACATTTCTTGATGGCAGTCTCACTTAGCTAATACTATATGAAAGTTCAGTAAATATGTCCCCAAGACTAAAATTCAAGTTAACCAAAATGCTCAATTATATCACTAATCCAACCATCACAAAGGAACAAGGTTTAACCCCCTGGAGGTCACAGCCATGTTACATCTGAACAGTACAGTGATTGGGAGCATTTTAACAGTAGAAAGGAGAAACAGAAGTAGGAATCTGGACTGGATTATCAGAGCAGAACCCCGTCACCTCAGAAATTTCTAGAAACCATACAAACTTTGAAAACTTGGTGAGTATAGAAACATCCTTTTACAGATTCATTTCAACAAGCAAGTCTATGTGACACACAGTGACCTGACTTGTGTCCGGCATCTGTGCCTTTATATATGATGCTCTATGTCCTTTGCGAGGGCCACGTCTTCCTCCATGCTATTTCCAACTGCCGTTTATTTCAGCTCAGCTAATTAAGCACCTAGAGTTTACAAACTACTAAAGCAGGCACTGAAGGCACAAAATAAGCCCAGACTCTGACCTCAAGAAGAGTGGTTAAAATAAGCAAGGCAGGAGTCTAAGAAAATGCCAATTACAGAGTGGCCAAGGCATGTAAGAGGGGCAGTTGAAGTATGAGGGTAGAAAGCATGAAGCAAAAGCGTTAAGTTGAGCAGGGAGAGAATAATACTGCCCCAAGCATCTACAACACAGAAGCGTGGTGAGAAATTGGTGAGCCAAGAGATGCTGACACAAAAGTGTGTCTGAGTATTTTATGTCTAGACGAATCAGGACAGCCTTTAATGCTGCTTGTGCTTGCACTCATGGTGCAAAAAAGTAATGTTTGGTTTGCTAGTGCAGCTGTGAGTCACAAGAGACATTTCTATCAGTGGTGAGCCAGATACAGGATAGTGTTCCCATAAGATCATACAGGTGACAATTCAGCCATCACAACACGATGCTACCACCCTAAACAAGCCCGGTAAGCTGTCACTAGCCTTAAGCCTTGGGCAAATAGGGATGTGCAGATGTAACACTCTCCAATGACAGTAAGTGACCATGTTTGTTTGCTTACTTACTGTACCATATTATCCCCCTCTCTTCTCTCTTCCCGTCCTTCCAGCCTTCCCCCCTGACCCACCCTCATTTTTTTAATCATTATTTTAGAGTGTACTCCTGGGTTGATGCTGTGCTGGGGAAGGTAGGAGGAGTCCTTATTAAAATGTCTACCATGAAATAGCAGGTGATCTTCCTGCAGCAGCTCCAACATTCCTATGCACCACATTTGATTGCTTCAAGAGGCCATGTTATGGACCATCCGCCTTCCATGATGACGCACTATGATGAGATGAACTAACGATGCATTTTTCATAACACATTCTCAGTGTTGAGTGGCCTATGCATGTAATTGTGTTGATTCTTATGGTGCCTGGGATGCTTTTCCACAGAATAAGCTGTAAGGTAGCATGGAGCAGCAGGAAGATTAGAAAGTAGGAAACCTTGAGAGTTGAACTGGCAGCAGTATCTTTATCTGGGAAATAATTGAGTAGACTTGGATGAGTGGGCCCAAATACAGGAATGCTCTGGAAAGCTTTGAAAACTGTAGATTGCTGTGTATGTTCCCTCAGTTCTATAGAGTTAACTTCTATGCTCACTGGAGCAGCTTCACAGAGAAGTCAACATGGAAGTGATTACTTCCCCTATGGAATCTCTTTGGTCTGATGGGCTCATGCCTGATTAACAGGCCATCCTTCCTGCCAAAAGACTTCTCATGCACAAGGGCCAACTTCCCTTCAAAGGCCAACTGGCTCTGCTACACATCCTCCAGGTTATAATGTGGGGTGGCGACAGTTTAATTTTAGGTGGGGGAAATAAAGCAAGTATTATCAAACACTGAAGATTCACTCTCAAGAAAGTACACATAGACTCTAAATTGAAGCCCCATGACCATCTGGTGAACGAACAGCTCAGAGAGCTTAGTGAGTTGGCTTCCTGAGCTAGCATCTGCTTGGGAACATATTTCCCTACTTCTCCGACCTGCCAAGCTGTGTCTTGAACCTCTCTTAAGTCCCAAGTGCTTGCCCTAGCAGTGCCTTCTGCCTAGCTCGGAACTGGGAATTGGCTGTGTGTGTGTGTGTGTGTGTGTGTGTGTGTGTGTGTGTGTGTGAGAGAGAGAGAGAGAGAGAGAGAGAGAGAGAGAGAGAGAGAGCGCAACACAGAAGCCTAAGGGGTTGGTGGGCAGCAGCTTGTGTAGAATCAAGGTCAAGAACTCATGGGACCTTGTAGAGACTGGGGCCTCCTGGGTTGATGCTGTGCTGGGGAAGGTAGAAGGAGTCAGTGTACGGCAATGTCAGCAACTACTCTTTTCCAACCCTAGCTCTTCCAGAGCATCTGCCTTCCCAGTGAGTTTTCTTAACTAATTACATCAATATGAGGACCTGCCAGTAAAGACCGAGTGGCTGCCATCTTGCATCCTACCCTGAAAATGTTCCGTATTGACAGATGAATTGGTGTTGGTGGCAGTGTTTGGCACCCACACACCCAATGTGATTATTAAGGCAGGAAGGGCACAGGGACTATTGATCTCCCTGCCTCTCATTTTCTTTTCTTCCTCTCCCCCCTCACCCTTTGCCTTCTTGTCATTCTGCACTCACATGGAAGGGGCAGTGGGCACACATTACCCTGAGGGTAAACCAATTGAAGAGACACTTGAGGATGTGGCTCTGGCAGACTGTGTGTGGCCCTCTTCTGATTTCTGCTCTCGCTAAAACCCTAATAGATTACATTCATAAAGCTAGCCACCAAGGTTTATTCCCTTATTTGGCCACTTCCTCCTTCTGAGACTGGCTACTAAGGTCCAGCTATCGAAGTATTGAATCCAACTATCAAAAACCCCCTTTGGCTCACCTAATTAACATGACCAATTAAAATTAGACACTCCTTCCTAATGTGAGGTTTCTCCTTTCACCTTTATAAACTGTCATTTTCCTGTGTGCCACGTGTCTCCTCTCTATCCAGAGGCGGTCCTTTGTCCCTTTCCCCTTGTTCCCCTTCCTCTCTCCCTTGTCCTCTATCTCCTGTGTTTGTCTCTTATTCCCTGCCCTCTGTCCCTCTGGCTGAGAACTTGGTCTTGGGGATCCTGAGCTGATACTTTCCATTTCAGCAACTGCATTGTGTAAGAAGAGCGCTACATTCCAGGGTAATTCTGGCCTCCTGATGTGAATAACAAAAACAAACTCTGGACATCTAGTTGTAAACTTCTGATGATGTGTGCATTCTTCTAGTCAAGCAAGTCTAACCAATACTCAAATAGTCGTACCTGCCGAGAGCAGGCTGGCACTCAGTGCTGGATGAAGTTAGCATATTCTTTGACCTTGGACTATATGCGCTATCTTGGAATAAGGGGCGGTGGGGGCGGGGGAGGGAGACAATGAGGGAAAGGGCCAGCTTTCTTATTCCTTGAGAACAGTGAACAGTTGGATAAGATTCGCTCTGGCAGTTTTGTGCCCTAGCTAACAGAACACTAATGGCATCAGCTCAGGGAGGAGATTCCGAATGTTCTCCTTCCTCACAGCCCCGCTCAGGGCTGCAGAAGAAGCCCTAGTTATCCTGTTCTCAGTGGTCTTTTCCCTACCTTCATGAAGCAGACCTGTTTGTCCCCACCTCCAGCAATGATAGACCATAATGTCATCACTTAAATGCAGTTTGGGTTTCTGATGTGATGAGTTAATACTTCCTCACATATTTTATAAAGGAATGTGAAAGATAAAGCCCTGTCTGCCTCCCTGATCTTAAAGGGGTGGGGCAGGGGCACTTATACGTAATGCTCAAATCTATTATAATAATGTCTACAGTTTAAATGTAGGCTAGGGACACTTCATTTCAAAGGATGATTCTATGAGCATTATCTACTTTAAGAGAATTAAATTCCAGGAAATTCTTGGCGGAACTCGTACAACAGGGAAAAACAATAAGACCTTTTCTCGGAGCTATCTTGTCCCTCTTCTAGCAAACAGTATAGGTATCTTTTTATATGAACAATGGATTTTTAAATACATCAATCATTCTTTGAAAATTATATATTTGGCACCAGTATAACCATGCATACTTTTGCTTTATATAATGTCTACTTTTCCTTTTATTCTGTAGACTATGTTGATCTTTAAGTCTCTTAGACTATCTTGATATGAGTACTAAGACATTAGCTGATGATATTCTAATTCACTTTAACGTATTTTTAATATAATTATAGACCCCTTTCATTTACTATTTCACTAATTACTTCTATTACCCAAAATTTGATTTTTACCTTTATTATTTATATATGAAAAACACTAGCAATTTCTTTTTAAAACCCTCCTTTGTTCCTGTAGAGAAAATATAGGTGACCTTTCTCATGGCTTCTTCTCACTGACCCAGAAGTCTTGGAAGACAGAGGGACTACATCCTGCCCACACATCCAGGGTAAACAGACTGAGATGGAAGTTAGGGAAGCAGATTCATAAACAGGCAGCAGCCAGGGAATGTAGAGGGGGCATATCATTCTTGTCATTCCCATCACCTGAAGCCTTTTACCAATTTAAAGTCTCCAGAGTCAACATCTCATACTTGAGGCCCAGTTAGCACTGAATGGAGGGGCTAGGACACTCTTGACTGACAGTTCTGCAAAGGCAGAACATAAAGAGGAAGAATTGATTCCTTTCCATGCCACAGGAGTGTTGCAGAAAAATAAAAACAAAAAACCCACCACCACTATCAACAAAATCCAAAACCCAGATCTGAGAAAGGTGGACAGCGAACAATCTCCAGGACTTGAAACAAGAAGGAAATCATTTTACTCCTGATAAATAACAGTGGCAGTTGTGTGAGAAACCCTGAGCTACCTGAAAAAGTATGTCCATGTGTCCCCAGTGTGGAAGATTGCCCTACTTTTCCCAGGCCTTGCCACACCTGTGAGGCTATTCTATAGCACTCCATCCTCACACCCGAGTGGCTACCTACTGTTTTCTGTAGAGCTCTGACTCCCTCACAACTCAACTTCTTGAAGGGGCTACAATCCCTTCACAACTCTCTCCTGAAGTCACTCCCAAACCTGGCGTATTCTTTGGTCAATCCTTATTTCACTGAAATGGTCCTTGCTAAATTGGCTAGCCTTTGCCAGAATGGATGGGCTCCTTCCCTCCCTCATCTTTTGTGGACTTCCCTGGAACATATGCTATTTTGACCACTGTGTCTGTGCTGGCTAGTTTCATGTCAATTTGAGACAAACTACAGTCATTTGGGAAGAGGGAAGCTAAATTGAGAAAAAGCTGTGGGCAAGCCTGCCATTCATTCTCTTCATTGAGGATTGATGCATGTGAGCCTGCCCACAGGGGGCAGTGCCACCTCTGGGCTGATGGTCCTCGGTATTGTAAGAAAGCAGGGGAACAATCAATCTATAAGGAGCAAACCAGTAAGGATAGCCTCTGTATCAGCTCCTGCCTCCATGTCCCTGCCCTTTCTTCTCATAAGTGATGCACTACAAGCTGTAAGGCAAAATAAACCCTTTCCTCCCTAGGTTGTTTATGGTTATAATGTTTTATGAAAGGAGTAGAAATCTTAAGACACTCTCTTTATGGGAGGTCCTTTAGCTGTGGTTTGCTCTTACTTGGTTTAATTCTCTTCTCTATGGAGGGTTCTTTAATTTCATTGTTTAGCTCCCCTTTCTCTTGTTAATTGATTTCCTCAATGTTGCCATTCCCTAGAAGTCTGCTTTTTTTCAGTCCATGCATTCCACCTAGAATTTTGATCCCTTACATGGCCCCAAACCTCCAATCTGTCTCTATCCAGAGCTTCCACTAATCTCCAAAGCTAACAAGTTCCATTTACAAGTCTTAGTGGTACCTTGTTAAAGATATCTACAACACATGTGTTTTTACTGTGATCACATTCATCCACTTTAACGCTATTCTATCTTTTTATTCAAGCCAGAAATGTCAGAGGTATTCCTGTCTCACTGTCCTTACTCCATACTTCTAGCCACCGAGTCTTACACTTTCTTTGTAATATAGCCTACATTTGTCTTGTGTAGACTCTTATCATCCCTTGCCAGAATTATTTCAGGGACTTCTTAAACTCACCCCCTCCAATCTGTACCTTCAGTTCTCTACTCTGCTGCCAAAAAGCATTTCTACAATGCAAATTTGATCATGTAACTCTTAGAACAATGGCACACATCCATTTCAGGATGGGAATCACATTCTTGAGTATGGCACACAAGCCTGTACAATGAGGCTCTCATTATTCTTTATGCCTCATCCTTCTTGTTGGGGTTTCCAGAGTCTTTCAACTCAATCATGTGAGAAGGATCTATGGTTGCTCAAATACAGCAAGAGCTTTTCTGCTTTCATCCATGCTGTTGTCTATTTCTCAAATGGTGTCTGAGTGATGTTAATTCTCTAAATTTCAGGTATACTTGTGAATGTGATCTTACTTGAAAATAAATTTTTATATATATAATCAATTTAGGATAAAATCATTCTGGATTAGGATTTGTTTTAATCCAGTATGACCAGTGTATTCATAAACATAGATACATGGGAGAAACTCTTACCAAGGCTGATACAGAGATTGGTACAGTGTGTTGAGAAACCACTGCCAGCCAGCAAAGCCAAGGCAGCATGGCACAGCCTCTCTAGATTATTAGGACAGAAAAAGTGTGTGTTGTTTGATTTCAGTGTTCTAGCTCTAGAGAACTGCTGTGGAATAATCCTCTTGTACACTGTAAGGATTTGTCACTCTAACTGGTTTAATAAAATGCTGATTGGCCAGTAGCCAGGCAGGAAGTATAGGCTGGGTAACCAAACTAAGAATGCTGGGAAGAGGAAGGGCAGAGTCAGGAGTCACCAGCCAGATGCAGAGGAAGCAAGATGAGAATTCTGCACTGAGAAAAGGTACCAAGCCCATGACTAAACATAGATAAGAATTATGGGTTAATTTAAGTGTAAGAGCTAGTTAGTAATAAGCCTAAGCTACTGACCAAACATTTATGATGAATATAAGCCTCTATGTGGTAATTTGGGAAGCAGCTGTTGGGTATTGGGGAGTTGCTGGTGGGACAGAAACTTCTGCCTACAGAAAACCATCAGGTTGTCCTGACTCCTACTCCAATGCTAACCTCAAGTCAATTCAGCATAACCTAATGTGGGAAAGTCCCTTGCCCTGGCCTATACGAGCTGTTCTTGTCTTTTCAGTGAATTTGTGCATAGCTCTATGAAGATACACTGCTACATTGTCTTTTGCTTTGGTCTTTATAGTTCAATGATGAAATCCAGTGAGAAATGAGGGTGTCTTGCCTGGCATTTTCAGTATCTTGTACAACATGGGCAAGAAAAAAAGAGGAAGGAGTCCACTTAAGGTTTGGTGATTTCAACTTGTCTCAGAAGTGTGATTTCATTTTCTTCATATGTACTCTTACACATCATTAAGTAGAGTGGACGTAAGTTAGTGGGAAAAGTAAGAGATCACAGAAGGTTAGTAATACACAGTGCATTGCCAACAAAAATTAATTTAAAATAATAGCTATTTCCATTACTGTGTTAATTTTATTCACTATCAATGATGAGAATTATGTCCATAGTATCTCAAAGAATGAATTATTTGCTTTGAATCTGTCTTTCTGCTTTGAATAGTAATTTATAACAAATTATAATGAGTATTTACAATAGACACATGTTTGTAAACAATAAGCTAAGTGGAAATCAGGAATATTTACAAGTCACCTTATTAGCTGTACCATTGGAGAGTTGTGATTTCTCATTTACTTCAGTGGTATGATCTTTTGTGGGGACCAACACTTGGGTATTCAAGAGTTCATTTACAAATGAACAACCCAAATATGTAGAAAGGTAGCCAAGAAACTGCTTGTCAGAAGTGTAGGCACCGTACTCCCTAGAAGCCACCTATCCTTGGACTGAGATGGGCTATCTCCACATTGCTATCGTGGGACTTAGGAATCATATACCACAATCTCACCAAATTTGTGGAGGTTCTCTTAATAAAGACATACTGGCTAGAAGCTGTTTACTTTTTAGAATTCATCATTTTGATTATTTCCTGTATATGTATGATGTTGCTCTAGGTGGTAATGGGGGTCTTTTACCCCTAAAAACATTAATAATATTCTTCTTGTACAGGCCCAAGAAGATGATCTATTATTGAAATAAGCAGAGCTGGATAGGGGTAGGGAGGCTTTACTCTTTCACTTACAAAATCTCTTGTTTATCTGAGGGCCGTGAGGTAAGAGAAGGCACAGCCTGTTCTTTGCAGCCAGAATGCATGCACTAAGCATACTTTTTGGGCCATGCCAAATTTTTTAACAGATACTCTGTGCCAGGCCAGTGGTAGATTAAGTAGTCAGAAAGACAGCCAGTGCCCAGTCTTGGACTTGAGAGACTTGTATCTATTAAAATACCGTTTCAGTGGCAGAGATTTTAGTATTATACAAGAACATAATGGACCATCCCTACATTTACAATCATTGAAACCTTCCTGGACAGTTAGGGGAAATTTGCTGCAAATCCCTAGAAGCAGAACCATCAGGAGCAGCATAGGTGTCTAATTGGTTATAGTACATACAATGACTCTTGAGAGACAGCACCTAGTGGCTAAAAGGAAAGGAGATTGGAAAGCAATGCAGTCAGCTCTTGGATAGGGTCAAGCACAGAACATCAAGAGCACACACGGTTGCTATGTCCAGGAGAGGGTCCAGCCAGGGCCTTGGAGTGCAGGCAACCTTGCATTTGGGCTTGCCAGACAGAGCAGAGGGCATTTCAGGTGCATATGAACACATGACCAGGCATAGTAACAGCTGGCTGGCGGAGCTGGGGGGGGGTAGTGGTTGAGGGTGCAGTGGGGCTGGAACAAATAGAAGCTGGTTGTTGCTAGAGCTTCACATGTACAGCAGCCATCTGTTGAGGGAGGAGGCCAAAGGGAACAGGAAAACCAGGCAACAGTAGGTCCAGGTGATGGACAGTCCAGGATATGCTAGGCAGGGAGGCATGTGAAGACAGGAGACAGAGGCCCATTCAGAGGGTGACTGGAGAAGCAATGGATTTAGAATGTATTTAGAATGTTGGTTCAACTGAACCACAAGACTGTGAGAGAAGGAATGGAAACGCAAGTTTTCTAAGGCAAGCTGAAAGAAATGAGGTTGTGGATGCTGTCTGTTCACATATAGGCTGTTCACTCTAAGTCTGTGAGGCATGGGATCCAACCCATCCTGAGAGACCTGGGCAGATGTTGTCACTGTTGGCACCTGAGCTTTGACCTGAATGTGAGGAATTAGTCAAGTGAAGGATTATAAGGTCAAGGAAACAACAGGGCAGAGGATGAGCAGTAATGACACATGGCAGATACAACCCGGACCTATTTACTACTTGTTCAGAATGACTGTGTGCCTGACAGTAAATACTGTCCTTGAGAGAACGGCTGTCAGGGGTATGTCTCCAGAGCAGGAGTGTTTGGGTTCACACCCAGCTTGCCACTTATTAGCTTGTGTGGCCCTAGGTAAATTAATTCCTTGGTGCCTAATGCCTATAAAGTTTTTCTCGTAGGGATGAAAGCACCTAGCTTGTGGTGCCAGTGTCTGTTCTTAGGAGAGGTTTGGAACAAACCAATGAGAGAAGTTTGGCCGTCTCACTAGGTCAGTCTCTTCATTCCACTGCGTATCACCACTCTCCCCTTTCCTATCATATCTACTCCATCCTCACAGAGTAACTAGATCGTCATCCACGAGTGGCATTTGAATTCTAAAAATGCACTGGGAACGTCAGGTGATGTTGATTAACCTCAGCTCCTTCTTCTGTCATCCAATGCACATCATTTTATTTTTTTCCAAAGTAGGACATATAATCCCTTCTGCATAATCATTCCTAAAGGAACCTACTGAATACTCACTTGTGCACAAGCGGAAGCAGACACTGATGGGGAAAAGAAATATGAAGAAAACCAGTGTGTCCCAAAGCACAGGTTTGGGGGTGAGGGTGCTGGGAAGGAACTGTTATTGACAAGTGGTTTGTGACACAATCCATTCCTTTGCCTCAATTTCTACCTGATGTTTCGTTAGGGGTGGGATATGCATTTATGTTCTTCTATTCTCCTTGCCCCTATTAAGATATTTCTTCCCTCTACCTACCAACGGTTCCTCTTTAGCTTCAAGATTCTTCAGATATTCCATATTAAGCACACAAATCTGAAAAGTCTGACACTAGGATCCACATATGAATGAGAATATGTAATGTTTGTGTTTCTGGGCTGGGATTACCTCACTTGGTATATTGTTTCCGGTTCCATATATTTTCC
>CABHPH010145808.1:0-71207 GCA_902168325.1 Peromyscus nudipes | reverse complement strand
GAAGGGAGAGAATTACCAATAGGAAAAATAAAAATCCTTCAGCCAGACAGAGGTGGCCTTTCTTTGCCTTGACTCTTCCTGCTCCCTCAGAGGGTCTTCTTCACCCACAGCTCTCCATAGCTCCTGAATATGTTTACTGGGAATTTGTCTTCCAGGAACCTATGACATATTATCAAGCCCTGCTTAACTTCATGGCTTTCCCACACTTACAGCTTTTTTAGTCTTCACAGTGGCTCCTTTGAGACCAACTGCTTAAACCTTAGAAATGAATGGGAAGGAAATACCCTCAGCATGTTCTCTCCTGTGGGAGTAAGGTTACTGTTTAATGGAGAATTCCAATGAGTCGCTGTTCTATTTTACCCATTAACTTTCTTTAGTATCCACAGTTCAAAAATCACTGGCTTTATCCAATCCTAAGTCTTCAAATTTCAAGACTCTGGAGTATATTGCTCATGATTTCTGTTCAGTCTCTAACTGTCTAAGTTCATGTCTAAAGTTGCCTGCACTTCGAGGCCTTTACTCAAAAATTACAGCTCTTGGCTGGCAGCAGGCCTTGGCTCTGGGCCATCACTCCAGTCTGTTCTCTAGTCACAGTGCCAGAAAGAGAGAACGACAGAGATGGAGATGGAGACAGATACCTCTCCTTGCTTTTTCCTGGTAAAAAGGTTTTAAATTGTGTTAAAGGCCAACCCAAATAAACCAAGGTTATCTCCCTGTCTCTCGATCTTGACTCAAACACATCCACAAAGAAATACTTTTTTCTAAATAGTATAACAGTTTCAGCTTATAGAAATGAAGTCGTAAAATTTTCAGGGCCATTATTCACTCAACCACCCTTAAGGCAGAGAATTTATACTATCTACTACTGGACTTACAGGTAGTTATATGAGTTTGTAACTATGATGGTATGTGTAGTTGTATTGTGTTGCATGTATGTGAGATGTGGTTCTGTGTACAGACAATATGTATAGATATATATGTGTATAGTTAATACCTACATGAAAAATATAACTGGTTTGATGTATTCATATTATATGTACATGTACTCTGCATATGCAAGTAAGATTTCTTAAAGCCTCATTTCAGGATTTCTTTGACACCCATCATGACTAATATTTAATAAATTTCATGAAATCCAGATTTAGCAACAATCAAAACAATTTAAAATATTGAAAAGAGGAACGGGCTTTCAAGCTATAACAGTCCCAGTCCAGCACCTTTATAAATTAAATTACATTTTCTATTCTCTTTTGTTGTGGAAGATGTTTTTCAACTCCACCCCGACCATGCCTTGATGCCTCATTGATGACTTTAGGGAACTTAGGACACAGAATTGATCCCCTGGCCTCTCACTAAAAACTCTTAAGTGGCAGGAGTTTCCAGAAGTAAATTCTGAGTTATGTCCTTGAGAACAACAGATAATGTCATGTGAGCCCTGTGGTGGCCTTATGAAGAAGGTACACAATGTACAGGTGCAGGTGTGGGACTCCGAGAAGAGGGGTAGGGAGAACAGCTGCCCCTTTGTCACTACTTTGGTAAAGCAAACAAAAGCCTCTGATTTTCATATACATGAGGTCTGCTTTGTTGTAATACCTCGTCAAATAAATTGAGGCTTTAATGTGCAGTGTGTTTCGGGCCCCTCCTTCCAAACCTTAACTATCTAGAAGACCCAGTATCAAAGGGCTGCACACACTCAATTTCACGAACCAATAAACACAGCTTTTGCATTAATTACCATTTCAGCTCCTTGGAAAGAGGGACAAGAGTTATCAGAAAGATGTTCATTATTGCCAGGCTTTATCTGATGGAAATGGATTTCTTGCTCTTCACAAATTTAAGACTCCCCAAAGTGAACAAGTTATCATTTGAGGGAATGTGGCTGCCTGCTTCCAGAGAGCTCCTCAAATATTTTATTAGCAACACTGGGCTGCTGGTTAAGTGTCTCCTTTGTGTGGCCTGCCTTCTGTAGGCTGTAGATCAACAGAAAGTGAGCATCTCCGGTTCTGCCCTTGACACTCTGTTCAAGTGCCCTGATCTACCAATGGAAGATTCAGATGAGCACCAGTCGCATCCCCAACAGAACCAGAGCCTCTCCTATGCCTAATGATGTGGCACGAGGACTATGGTTCTCTGAAGCTGAGTTGAATGCCTGGTAAGAGCTGAAAGTGCACAGGATGATATTCATGGCTGCTGAGACCCTAGAGTTGCATTACTTCCTTTCCTTCAAAACTCTAGGCTATTCAACAATTTCTTTAATCTATTGGGCTTCCCTGTAATCTTCCTGATGAATTCTCTGCTTTAAGCTAGGAAGAATTGGTATCTGTTCCTTTCATCCTAAAATTGAAAAAAATATCAAATTAATATTTCCTTTAAGATATAGTTAAGAAACCACAAAGATAATCCTATTGCAGCATATTAGTGAAGATGAGTTCTAAATCCTCCTGGAGAAAAGCATCAGCCATTGTAGATGACATGATGCCCTCCACATTCTTTCTTCTTGATATCCACCACATTCGGAAAAGAATTTTGAATAGACCCAAGATCTTATTACATTCTACCGCAGGATTTGACATGCCAAGGTGCAGTGAAAGATGCACCTGGAAGAAGAGAAAATGAGCAGAAAGAACAGGAACAGAGATCCCTGAGTTTAAACAAGCTTCCCTTGATTCCCCTCAGGCATCTGATTCATAGATGATTCCCTGGACTCCAAACTGTGGAATTGGTGTCATAGTCACCTCTGTGCCATCTAGTCAGTTTTGGCTCGGTGGGGTCCTCGCCTGTGTGGTCTGGAGCTCAGTAGTGTAGGTATTCCTTCCCTGGGTGCTCTGCCCCAGCCCATGCTGTAGCTATATCTGCTGTTCCTGTATCTCAGAGCTTTCTTTATTTCTCATGGGACAACCCCTCCTTACATCAATTTCTTGCTACAGTTTTTGACTTTTATATTAAACTTTCCTTTAAAATCCCTGCATATATTTTTTTTTGTCTCCTACGTGCATCCTGACTGGCTGATAAAGTCAGTGTCCTGATTTTGGAGAACAGAATAGCAAGGTTGTGTGACTACAGAAAATCCTTTAGGACCTTGATGTTCCCAAAGCTGGAGTGCCCCACCCACCCCCCAAGGCAGTCAGCAGTTTAACAGAACAATTGTAACTAAAGCCATTTAGGCTTAATGTCCTTTGGTCCATTGCTTCTTTACATGAAGATACCAGCTTGCAGATTTTTTTATACTTGTATGGAATGTGATATGGTTTGATATGGTTTGTCCACAGTCATTTCATGTGCCAGCATCTTCATCTCCAATGTAGTGGTGTTGAGGGGTAATGAGTAGCTCCTTTAAGAAGTGGAGCCTACTCAACTGTGTGATGCCACCATTGGAGCTGCTGGTCAGGGAGTCACAGAAGTTGCCCTAAAAATACAGGCTATTGCTCTGGCTTCAGTTTGCTCCCAGAACCTGATGGTAAGACTGTGTTGGTGAGGATACCACACACTTTGGCTGCAGACTAGAGAAGTCAAGCTAGAACTGAGTCATAAGGTTTTTCCCTAGTGATTAACCTCCGTGGTACTAGAAGGTACTATTCAGGCTCTCAGTCGGGAGAAAAGCAACCAACAGTCTAACCCAGCTGTGAATGCTAGGAGCTGCAATAACAACCTTCCAGGAAAGATGTGCCCTCTGGCACAGCAGTGGCATGATGGTTATGCAGGCAACCAATTGTTTTCTGATGGGATCTGAGTCCCATTCCATGGCAGTAAACTCATGTCTGCTTCTGTAAACTTAACCAAGATTGCCTGTAGCTGGAAATTTGCCTTGGAAGGGGACTTAATACTACTGTTGTCAAACTGCTTTCTAAATACTCTTCTTTATGTCTAGAGATGAGTGCTGGGCTCGGCCTTCGTCAGAAACTCTCAGATTGCAGCAGGAAGTGGTTAATGTAGGAATCCATAATTGGTTGAAGTATTAAGAGTAAGTGAAGGTGGACAGCTCAGATCTAAACGGGAACATCACATTTTTCCAGCTTTCCCAGAACATTGGTGCCATACTCTTTAAACTCACTAGCCACCGGATTAGTGAACCAAGTAAACCTTTTTACTTTATAAAGCATCCAACCTTAAGTATGTTGTTATAACAACAGAAAACCAACTGTTACAGGTACAAAAATCTTAGATGAGAGGAGTAAGTTTTTGTTTTTTGAGATCTATTCAAAGTATAGTAAATATAATTAATAATAGTGAGTTATACATTTTGAAAATGCTCAGATAGTATATTTTAACATACCAAAATTAATAGCTATTTGAGGTGATTTATATAATTAGCTTCACTTAATGATATCATGTTGTATTCATAAATAATATTATTTTATATGCCATAACTACAATTTGTCAATTTTTAATAAAATTTTTAAAGAAGGGAATTTTGCATTGTTCTGATAGTCAAGCCCATTTTTATTATATTTTGCAAAAATAACAGGTCCACAACAGACTGACAATTTAAATAGAAGAAAGAAAGAAAAACCACATGACCTCCTTTACCATAAAGAGTTTTTAGAGTCTTGGGCTCCAGGTTAAGCACAAATGAACCTCCACAGCTTCTGCTGTTCTGTGAAGGGTGTGCAGAAAACCTGATATCAGCCTCCAGACAAGAAGAGATTTTAACTGGTATAATTATCCCCATGCTGTAGACATGCAAGGAAATGCATATGAGATAAAGCAGCCTTACCTAGCTCTAAAAACATGCAGATCCATATAGGCTTTACAAAAATATTTTTGGACTGCACAATGTTTGAACCACATTATTATCATCATAAATATACTTCCTGACATCTGTGCCAGTAATTAATCAGGGAAATTCCAAGTAAGCAGTCTTAGCTTTAAAAAGTTACATTCAATCACATTAACTTTTTATTCAAGAGAAGAGTTAACTTATACATATATTCCAAATATGATAATGTGAATATATCTTTAGTTCTTAATGTTTCTTTTTCCAGTTCACTCTTTTTAAAATCTTTTTTATTAAGAAAATTTTTTCATTCATTTTACACACCAGTCAAAGACCCCCCTTCCCTCCTCCTGCCCCCCAGCTTATTTTAAATTTTATTTGTGTGCGTGTGCGTGCACATGTGCACATGGGTGCATGCATACATGCACATGCATGAGAGGGCCCACAGAGCCAGAAGAAGAGGGTGTCAGATTCACTAGAGCTGGGGTTCAGGCAGTTGTGAGCCATTCAGTGGGGAGCTTGGAACCAATCTTGGGTCCTCTATAAGAGCAGTAAGTACGCTTAACTGCTGGGCCATGTCTCCAGCCCCAGCTAGTTCACTCTTAAAACTAGATTTTAATGTCAGCTGCTCATCTCATATTTATTGAGTAACAGCTTTGTCCACAGACCTGATCTTCCTTTGTGTGGATGAGATGTAGAGAGCACCCTGAGATATCCTTGCAGAGTTCATAATGCAATCCAGGCTCAGGGATCTGAATAGAAGAACGAAAAGGCAACAAAGGAATGCATTCTGTGGCATAAGCTACAATTATTCTGGCTCAGAAAATACAGAGATCAATCATGGGAAGAGGTAGAAAAGGCTTAGAGTTGGTCCCTGACTGCCCCATGGATATGCAATGGTTAAGACTTAAAAAATAATAAAAAAAATAGAATTTATATGTCATGGATTACTCTCAAAAATATCTCAGGACAGCTCCTTTCTAGTGAAGTTTTGAAAATGAAGGTGGATACCCTTTTGAGCATAATCCATGACATATAAATCCTGCCTTTTTTAATCCTTTTTTAATATGATATGTGTATACATATATGAAGTGTGTGAGTGTGGGCTGGCACATGCTGTAGCATACATGTGGATGTCAGAGGACCTTAGATATTGCTCCTCACCTTCCACCTGGTTTGGGACAAGGCTTCTTTGCTGTTCACCACTGTGTGAGCTAGGCTAGCAAGCCCAGGGCTTCCCTGGATTCTCTTGGCTCTGCCTTCCATCTTCACATTTGAATACTGGGTATCACTTTCTAGGAACTTGACCTCAAGTGTTCACATTGTACATAGAACAAATGCTTTGTGCACTGAGCCATCCTTCTCCCTGGTGCCTACTTTTCTTGTAGATTCTAAAGAAATTGCAAAAGAAAAAAAATAGGTGAGATGACTCAGTGGTTAAGAGTACTGGCTGCTCTTCTAGAGGACCTGTGGTCAATTCTCAGCACCCACATGGCAGCTCACAGCTGTCTGTAACTATAGTTCCAGAAGATCTGACATCCTCATACAGACATACATGCAAGCAAAACACCCCAATGCACATAAAACAAGAATAAATAAACCATTGAAAAGTACAGTAGGTATTCTAGATTTTTCTTCCTTAGGAAATACAAAGTAGGTCTGTAACTTGAGCCTAGTTACTTCTTCTTTCCACTTTTCTTCCTTACTAAGTAGAAGGGTGCTTATCAAAGAGGAACAGAAAGGATTGTGTAGTGAGAGCTAGGATAGGTTTATTTACAAAGATATCTCTCGCAAATGTATTTCATTTCATGGACTATTCCAGCAGAAGAAATGTACTACTGTCCAGATCATGACAACTCCCCCCACCCTTTTTTAAAATCTGTTTAAAAGAAAAGAAAGCACAGTATTTTTTCCACATGCACTTGTGTCTTTCCAGTCCTACGTATATTATTCTTCTGGGGGTAAAAACTGAACGAATGTTAGAGGTTCAGCCCCAGACTTGATGAAAGGGATTGAGTGATGTTTTGTTTTATTTCTTTTTTTCTTTGCTTTGTATGGCTTTGTTATGTTTGTAATTCAATGTCCTCATTGTACATAGGCTACGTGTTTATTTATTGAGCTCTAATCTTGCTGTGTAGCTAGGCTGGCCTCCAACCTGTGACCCTTCTGCCTCCACCTACCAAGGGCTACATTACCAAAGATTACAGCATGCATCACCATGCCCATCTATTTTTCTTTCCTAAATTAGAATTAAAGCCCTTGCTTTCTTAACTCCAACTTCTCAGCTTTCTGATTTACTCCTTTACTGACACAAACCAACAAGTAACTAAGAGCATTAATGTTGTATCTGGAATTGGTGATTGGGTTTTAGGTGAAAAAATAAATTACTTTTCAGGGGCTTCTTTGACATCCATCTGTAGAAGCACAGAATTGATAGAATGAAGGCATATTAAAGGCGTTTCTTAGGTTGACTTACACAGTAAGGTCTTGACAGTCATACAGTGGCCATCTCATACTAAAGAGGCTGAGAATCCAGTGGTTATTCATTCCAAGAGGGAACACTGGAGGACTCCTGGAGAGCGGCTGGTCTCCAGCCTGTGTTGGAAGCTGAGGAAGGCTGGTTCTAAGATTGATGAAGCGGGGGTGGGGGTGGGGCAGCAAGAAGAGGGCAGCTGAAGTTGCATAGGACAGTGAAAGCAAACAGCCAGTTTCCCTCTTCCCTCCCCCTTTTATCTGTCTGACACCAGAAGGCGCTGTTCACGTTAGGGTGTGTATTCCCACCTCTCGCAGGAGACCCAATGATGTGCCTTTTGGTTGATTCTACTCAAGCTGACAGCTGAGCGTTGCCATCACAGTCCCTGATCTTGACTTTTATTTTTATTTAGAAGCATAGGAAGTGCTTTATATAATTTCCATAGAAACATGAAAAACACAAAATGTAAATAGACATGATGCCATGTGGTTAGAGATAATTTGGTTTATATGCATACCATGGAGGCTTATCACAAAGGTGACTCTCAATAGTTCCTTGTCATCTGGGATCTGTCACTGTTCTTTTCCAGGACAGGTGAAAAAGCAACTCTTGGCCTCCCAGGAAATGTGACTCCTCACTCCTGCAATCTGAAAGTGAACCTCTTCCCAAAACACTCCGTCTCCTCAATGGCCAGCCTCTTCCAACTAAGCCAAGTTTTCAAGGTGGCTCCTGGATGGGGGGGGGGGAGTCACAACTTTCACAGCACTGCTCCCACACTAATATACTGTCATTCAAGTCTAAACATTTCCAGAGCTCACTTGACTGATTTTAGACCTACAGATTACATTCTGCACAAAGAAATGCAGTTACTCTCAACCATAAGAAAGCAGCTCCATGAGCCAGGCAGAAGACTTGGGAAGAATGTACTTGTTGCAGAAGCCTGAGAACCTGAGAGCAGATCCCCAGAACCCACATGAAAAAAGCCTGGTGAGATGTCATGTGCCTGTACCTGAAAAGCTATGGGACGTGAGAATAGATGGGAGTCCCAGGGCCTCTCTGCCTAGTCAGTCTAGCAGAAACAACAAGATTCAGATCCACCAAGACACTCTGTTTCAAAAATAGTAAAATAAAGAAGCAACTAAAAAAAGTATCCTCTGGCCTCCACGTCTGCCTGCATGGGCAAGTGCACCTGCACACACATGTATACACATATGCACACACACAAATACACAATCAATTCTATTACACTTGCATCTTCTTCATCAGTCAAAATGAAACCATGTTAAAATATTGTTTGGCCATAGTTAATATTACAAGAAAATAGAGTGCCTGATGGAATCAAATAAGCCTCGGGAGGAAGCAAGTCTGTTCCAGTGGTGTGCTGGGAAAATAAAGCAGAGAAGGTGGGAAAATAGAAACACTCCTTGGAAATTGGATCCTGGTGGACAGAGGGCACTGATAAAAGATGATCTCACTGAAGACAGGTTCTCTCACCTTGCACCTCATGGCCCATCTCATTATCTGTGCTGGAAACAAGCAAAGTACTTTCAGAGATATTTAACCACTTGCCATCAAATTTCTCTTCCAACTCACAGAAATGTAACCCTCAGTCATGGAGCATGTAAGGATCACAGAATCAAAAAAAAATTAATTTATGAAATAAGGTCCATTCCCATCATTTGCAAAAAGAACTTTCTCGGCCTGGTCCCCATAACGTTAATGTTTTATTGGACCTTATCGTCAACGTCTCTTATCAGGTAACTTCACATTTGTTTCATTTTTTCCCCTTGAAGTTGTGTGAAGTTAATAATGTCTGCTGATTCTAATCTATCAAGAAGCCCATTTTTCCCACATTCCTAAATATCAGCCTGCAACCAGAGTTTCATTGATCTACAAAAGGCTGAGTAAAACAAAGAAATGATGTATTCATTCAATATATTACTATTGAGCTTTTATTAGATGCCAGGTAAACAGTTAGTGCTCAACTGTCACAAATTTGCTTAACTTTAAAAACTTATGAATTCTGATTTTATGTTCTTCTACTATTTAAGGCATTAAAATATAGCAACATAAAATTTAAAAAATGTTTCTTTTTAACATACTTGTTCAATAAAAAATAAAATCTCGTCAGACTCATGCTGGTCCTTAAATGAATTTTTGCAATTTTACTGCTCCATGAAATCCCAAAAGGCTACACCCCAATCCTGTCCCTTCTTTCAGGACTATCTATTTATCATTGTAGATCTAGCAAATAAATCTTTAGCCTCCAATTTATGCTGATTAAATAAATTATTCCTGAATGCATGAGTTGATGGATAGTTGGAGCAATAGAGTCCATCTCTGGAAAGATTTACTAACTAAAAAGACCCAAAGTTGTGATCAGTAAGAATGTATTAGGCATAAAACTATACAGGAATCATGAAAGGGACAGAGGATGTCTTAAGAGTGGAGATAGGAATAAGAAAATAGAAGTAAGGACTATTGAGTGGAAAAAGGGGGAACTAACCAGAGAGGAGACAGGGGTGCAGAACTGCCAGGACTCATCCCCTGCAGTGGACAGGTCCCAGTAGAGGATGTAAGGAGTTGGCAAGGGAAGACGGTGAGCCAAGTCATGGTGGTGGTGAGAATCTTGCAGCCTGACTGACTAGCAGCCAGAGTGTTTCTTTATTTATCCAGAACTCAGTAATCAGGGATACATTCATGTTGTTCCAAAACATAGACCCTGTCATTTTTGGTTTTGGACATGTGTTTCACTCCCTTTTGCATATCTTTTAGTCATCATTGATAAACCATGACAGACCAGAGTTATCTTTCTCAATCATTTTCCCTTAAGTTTAATCATCATTGATAAACAGTTATCTTTTATAACCATTTTTACTCATTAACCCCATAATCCAATTTTTAAGAGTGTAGAAGCATATGACAGCCTGTTCTCAGTCTGGTAACTCTGGTTGCTTCAAGGATGCTACACCAAAACAAAATCTTCAAGCCAACCCGGGCATATCGCCATGTCCCAAGCAGTGTATTATTAACTCTTAATGGTCAGAGTGCCCAAGAAAAAGTCTCAGGCCAAAGCTGCGGCAGTTATTATTTAAATTCTGGCATAATACAATGTTTATATTTTATATCTTTATAGAATTTATTTATATGTCTAATCCTTGCATTCTTTTGTTCCTTGATCACAATGACTCAGCATGTGGTAACTTTTCTAAGAAAGAGAGGTCCTGACATCTCATTCTTTTATCATCTTTCCGTTCCATTCTTTGCTCATCAATTTAAGTCTCTGTATAGGGCAGAGGTAACCTCAGCTAATCTAACTTTGTTGCTGTATATGCCATGCAGTTGCCTGAGTGTATAGTGGGAAGAGGTTTGCAATCTGAACTGTGATCAACTCCTCTAGCCTACCAAATCTTGTAGATCTTTTTTAAGTTTACTTTGTTTTGAGTATCTTGTTCCTGAGTAAGTACAGAAACAGGTATTTCAAGAATGTCTCATAGCCTCATAAAGAGACCTCCGGCTTCTTTATGTGTGTCACATCCTCTAGGCATAAGGAAGACCTTCAAGTAGATAAGGATATTGCCCTAAAAGCAGGAGGGGTAGTATGTTCAGGACTTTCCTGGGGAAGCTTAGAAGCAGCATTCCTGGGAGAAGGCATAAATGATTCATAAGAAATTTTCCATTAATCCAATATCTTCAAATTGTACAAATATTAAAAGTGCTCCAAGTATGCAACAGGTAGAGATGAAAACCAAAGGTGGCATGGCAGCCATCATGGGGCTCAGCTTTGCTGGATCTTTGTCAAGCAGCTGTGCTGGCTTTATTACTTCTGCCGTTCCCATCAGATATGGCTGTGCCACAGAACAGTTGGTGGGAACAGTTGAGAACAAACTACAATGACATCTGTGTATGAAAACCCATCACTTTATAGGCTAACCTAAGAAATCAATTTCTAAAAAGACTCAACATTGTAGTAAATCATGAAACTAAGAGGCATCAGATATATGCCTGGATGAAGTGTCATCTGGGAGTAACAATGTCAATATTGCTGATTATCCTATATTGTCACTAATTGAAGCATTTGGTGTATGTTCACTTATTTATACCCAAAAGTCATCTCTAAAGGACCTAGTTTTGAACCTTATTTCACAAATAGGGGTATGAATCCCAGAGAGTGGAACTATTAGCTTAAGGAAGGAGCCTTGCAGCTAGCTCTCACTGATGGCATTGGCTGCCTCTCTTTCCCAGGAAGAACCATAAGAAAATAAATGAAGAAAGGACTCTAGAAAAGTTGCCCGGTGTTTTCAAACCTCACTCTCAAACCTCACTCTTAAGTTATTTGTGTAGTGAATTCAAACAGAACTACCATTCTATATCCATTACAATGTCAAGCAAGGCTTATTTTCAAACTTTCGCCTATTGTGTTTTGCTAAACACGTGTTTCCACACACAGTCTATCCTCTGCAGGGCACTGTGTTCTGCTCACAGTCAGCACTCAAGAGTGTCTGTGCATTCAATTAAATTGCTACAGTGTTGCTAAGATTTTAATCTTTCAGGTGCATAGTGCCAACCCACGCAGCTGAAGTAATTGAACATGGGGTCAAGCCGAGGGATGGCTCCTGACTTAGAGAAGCATCTTGAGTGCTTAAAATAAAAATGCACAGAAATCACTAGAGCTTCTGAAGATTCAATCAATTATGTCAGGAGAACCAGAGGAAGACACCACCTCCAAGAAAACCTTGAGTGAATCCTCATTTGGGCAGCGCTTTGCTGATGCTCAAAAGCACAAGATTAACAGCACATACCCCGTGGCTGTTCAAAGTTACACAAATTATTGCCGTGACAACTATTTCTTCAGCAATCAAATTATGAAAACCACGTTTTTTTCCCCTGGGAGACAGAAGAAGGCTTATCATTTGCTACCAGGAGTGTAATAGTTACCCCTCAGCAGTGACTGCAAGGAGGAACCTCTCTAGCAACACAGGCACACCCCACCTAAGAAAGAAGGGCACCAGAAGAACATGGAAAGGAAATTTAAGAAGGAATCTTACCCTGGGAGCACATACATAAATGATACTGGAGTTCTACACTTACCCACGGATATCTATGTAATCTACATGATAGAGAAAATGCTCTGTGTGGGGGAGTGGGGAGAGAAAGTTGTGTGTCTAATAATAATCAAGCAAAAAAAGTGGATAATAAGACGTCTTCAGAAAAAGGACCTCCGGGTGGTGTTCTAGGCTTCTAGGCTGACAGGGCAGCTTGATTACTCTGCTCTGTCAAAGAGCATCACCAGACGCCTGCTGCCAGGCTCTCTCTATCACTGCCTCACAGACTTGCTCCTTTTCCTCTTCTTTCTCCTCTTTCTCCTCCTCTTCAAGAGTCTCTACACTCCAGAAGACTGAACAAACAACCTCAACCCAGTTTCCCACTCCACCAAGCTCCCCCTTGTTCAGTGGCATATCTCAGAACAGTGGGTAGCTACACAGAGAAGGTCAAGCCTGCCCCCATGGAGCAGTAGAGTTGTGCTTGGTGTTAATCTCAACTAAAATTGCCAGTAGCCAATATGGTTGTTCACGCTTCTCATCTCATGAAGGAGTTACATCTTGACAAAACCCATTTTAAATTACAGACTATCACCAGTGTAAAATGCATTTCTACATATAACCCATTAGCTGTCACAGCTTAGCAATGCAGCTCAACACAGAGAACGGGTAGCTTCCCCTCTGGGTCCGGGCATGGACTAGGTTCTGAGAGAGGCAGCTCATTGCCACTAGTGCAGGGAGAGAAGGGAGAGACAGAAAAGAGGAGGAAGGGAATAGGGAATGGAAGCTTACTGTGGATATCGTTCTGTATAAATAAAACACTGATTGGCCAGTGGCCAGGCAGGAAGTATAGGTGGGACCAGGAGAGAGGAGAATTCTGGGAAGTGGAAGGCGGAGGGAAGAGACACTGCCAGCCACCGCCAGGACAAGCAGCATGTGAAGATGCCGGTAAGCCACGAGCCACGTGGCAAGGTATAGATTTATAGAAATGGATTAATTTAAGATATAAGGACAGTTAGCAAGAAGCCTGCCACAGCCATACAGTTTGTGAGCAATGTAAGTCTCTGTTTACTTGGTTGGGTCTGAGCGGCTGTGGGACTGGCGGGTGACAGAGATTTGTCCTGACTGTGGACCAGGCAGGAAAACTCTAGCTACAGAAGCCTGGAAGGGGCAGGGAGAAAGATAGAATCACAGGCCACACTGTGAAGTCATATACGGGGAAACACTGGATGTGTGCCTCTCGTGTTCCTTTGTAAAGTCAAATCGCCATTTGTTGAACCATCTTAAGGCTGGAGTCCTGTGTATTTCTTTTTTAACTCTGCTTCCACAGCTGGATGATGTTAGGAACACATGTGTCCTGATCACATCTGTGTCTCCATCTCCCCACAGGCTGTGCTCAACATTTTAAATATTTTGAAATCAACCTCTTTTTCTGGATTTAAAAAGAAAAAATGTTATCTTTACGTGATCCTTAAACCATGCGTTGGTTTGAGAGTATTACCTCAGAAAGGTAACAAGTGTGATGAAGAGGCTTTTCCTAACTTGTCTGATAACGAAAGAGGGTAGATTGCGCATGGTAGAGTTAGTGCTGGAGAAAGAAGTAGGCCAATGCCTCCTCTTTGCAAAGCATGGAGGGGTGGGGTGAGGACATGACACAGACACCCCACCCCACCCCCAGCCTGTGGCAAGGACAGCTTAGGGCAGCTGACCGGGGTAGCACAGAGTGTGACTCTGGAGGAATGCGGCGGAGGATAGCTGGCGGTTCACTCCGAGCGCACACACAGCTGGAAGAGACGGCGACTCGGAAAATGTCATTTCAGTGTGTCTCTCACGAACTTGACTGATTTAGTTTGGCCGGCATAGTTTTCTTTTCCTTCATTCTTTTATCGTTGTGTCCCTACTGTGTACCGTCTCCTGAGAGAAGTCCCCGAGATACCAGACGAACACTGCTGAAAACTGGCGATGAGGAAACTGGACAGACTTGTTATGAGACCATGTCGGAGTCTGGTGCTAAAGCCGCAATGAGGAGATCTTGCAGGGTCAGGAGGAAAGCAGAGTGGGATTCCGGGCTGAAGGGTTTGCAGCAAGCATGTAACAAAGGAGTCTGTCTCTCCAGGAGGAGGGAGGGCAGGAGGGAGGGAGGGAAGAGTATGTGACAGAGGTCTAGTAGGCAACACGCATGCGCAAAGAGATGTATACGGCTCCCTCTGTCTGGAGGAAAGAATGCAGGCTGGGGGCTTGCAGCCATGAGCCAGAAAAGGAACAGTGCAAGCTAGATCCTCCAGAGTGTCACAGTCACGACTTCAAAATTCCTTAAGGCTAATGACTTCCCAAATTTTTTCAAACACTCACAGCATGCTTCAGAAGGTTCAGTCTCAGGGCTCAGCGTAGGAGGTACCAAAGGCACACCTTTTCAAGGGTTCTCCAGAGTCCCCTTCTCTAATCTCAGCACATAGCCTAAGATCCCCTTGAAACTTCAAGACCTTTGAAATTGACATCTGTGTACAGGGCTGTTCCAGCAAAATAAAATAGAGCTTTGGTATATAACTGTCATTAGTTATTATTGAAAGTTTAGAACGGTCTCCTTATCTTTACAACCCCTTTTGGTAAAATCATTTAAATTTTCGGAATTCTCAAGTTCAGAAAAAATTCTATCAATTTTCAAGATTTCAAGTCACTTCAAGTTTCCCTTTGGAGTAACCAACATTTTAAAGTTTTTATATGCATATGTATGTATGTCTGTGTAGGTGTATGCCGCTTATGTGTGGGTACCCAAGAAGACCAAAGGACAGTGCCAGTTCCCCCAGCATGGGAACTGCAGGTGGTTGTGGGCCATCTGACATGGGTGGTGGGGACCAAACCCAAGTCCTCTGAAAGAGCAACCTTTCCAGCCCCAAAATAATGTGGCCAACTTTCTTTTATTTTTCTTTTATTAATTTTTTTCATTTATTTTACACATGAACCACAGTTCCCTCCCCCTACCTCCAGTCCACCACCTCCATTCACTCCTCCTTTGTTCAGAAAGGGGCAGGCCTCCCATGGGAGTCAACTTTCATTCTAATATGTGACACCCATTGAGCAGTTTGCCATCGATGTCTTCTTTGTGCTTTGTAAAAGGCACTTCTCACTTGATCATCAAAGTCACTATTCTATATCAGAACCACAAAAAATTCAAATCTTTTTTCCAATGTATCCATGAGTCACTTATCTTCATTAACTGGATTATTAGGCAGTCTAAGAACATATTCATTACTGCTATTTATTACTTTCATACAGAGAGACTTTTTAGCTTAAAAGTAATGAAAAATCATTCAGTGGGGTTTCAGCTAATTACATCTGGTGTTGACACGACAGTAAAACAGCGGCTCCTGGGTCTAGTTTGTTTAAGGCCACAGTTTTATGCCTTCCTCACCATTTCATTCTGGTCAATTGTTTGCAATATTGAGTTACATTTATTTTTTTCCTTTTCACATTTTCTCCAAGGGGGTCATATAAAAATAAATCAAATTCAATGATCTAGTCATTAATTCTCATGACTTGAATCATTATCATTTTTTAAAGAATATCATTTCTCATTGTGCTCTCTGAAGAACAAATCTCTTTCATTTACAAATTCTGCAGGCATAACTTCCATTTTGAATCCTTAAAAAATACTAAACATTGGTGAAAAAAATCTGACTGGCTTCTCTTTTCTGTTCTTTAAAGCATATGATAAAAAAAAACCATTTTTATTCTACTGACATATATATTCTGTGTGTGTGTGTGTGTGTGTGTGTGTGCGCACACACACACACACAGCCCTCCTGTTTTGAGGCCATTGTGAAATCAAATCAGTGGCTGATGAAGACAAGTACCACATGTGTGAGAAAGCACATGTGTGTGGAGGGTCAGTCTTCTTCAGTTGGTCACAACCATGTTTTATGATACAGGCAGGGTCTTCCATTGGAACCTGGGGCTCACTAATCACTAGGCTGGTCAGCCAGTGAGCCCCAGGGATCCACTGGTCTCCACCTTCTTGATGGGGTTACAAGCAGGCACCACCATGCCTGACCTTTTATGTTGGTAATGAGAACAGAACTCAGGCCCTTAAACTTGCAAGGCAAGGATGTTACCAGCTGAACGATTCCCCTAGAACACACACCTTCTTGTCCACAAGTCCTCTCATTTTCAATAAAATAGGCTCTCACAGCAATATCAATATTGTTCCTTTTCATTTCTATTATAACAACTTGAAAACCATTTCTATTGCCCATTATATGTTTGGTTAAATTCTTTTGCAAATATTATTTGCATGGCTTGGGGAGAAACAATTTTCTTTGATTAAATAGTGATGAAGGAAATTCACCAGCTTGAATGTGGTATTTATCAAAGTCAACCAATTTCTGCCCAGAAGTTGTTGAAATTCCTACAAATATGGGTAACATAAAAATCGTATTTTTCTTTGCTATTCTATTTCTTCTTCTTCCTTGCTTTTGTTTCTAGTTTGAAAGTCTATCAATCTCTTTACCTTCTCCACTGATATTGTCTGCTCACATTCTTTTTTGTTTTGTTGTATCTATAGTCGTTGTTACTCCTTTTCTGATTTCTATTCTCACACTGTATAGTTTATTTGTGCTAAGTTTTTTCTTGCCAAAATTCTCTTTATATTAGATGTCTGGCTTTTGTTAGAAAATTCTCTCCCATTGTATCTGGATCATCACATAATTAACAAGTCCAGATAACAGTGTGCAGCATTAAGATGGCATTAATGCACATGAAAAATCAATTCACATTTACGTTTAGTCTTAGGCCATGTTGCAGTAAGTTACAGTTGTATAATAATGACATCCTAGTATTGGCATATTAATGAATATTGGAGCCTTTCTGTCACTGGAGATTTGCTGTATTGAAGATTATTTTGCATGGCAGTTCATCTGGAACCCCCAAACTATTTCCAGACAATGTCTTAGATGCGCTAAGATGAAAAGTAATATATATATATGTGTGTGTGTGTGTGTGTGTGTATATGTATTATATTATATATAATATGTGTTATATATAGGGGGGATGGAATATGTGGTTCTACTCACAAAAGCACTAGCCTGTGCAGAACTGTTATGCAGTGTTCTACAAATATGCAGGAATCTTACAAATAATACTTTAAGATTTTCATAGGTGATCTTTAAGTAACTGTATGTGCCCACAAGTGTATTCCTTACAGATAATGTCTTAACTAGATGTCAGTAAGGATTACATCTATACAAAATATATAAATATCAGGAGAATGTCCCTCAGACTAGCTTCTGGCTTTACCCCTCATCTCTCCTCCAGGATGCTGATATTTCTGGTGTGTCTCTTAGGCTATGCTTACATCACATTCTACCTCTGGTCCTGTGCTATTGTTTAACAAACATTTTAGCATCCTGGGAGGACCTGTGGAAACCACCCTTTCTTTCAGACAGCTAGCAACACCTTCAGGTACAAAAGACATCAAGCATGACCTCAATAAATAGCTTCTCAGTTCAGCTTCCACCTACCATGAGGTCCAAGATGGCACAAGCTCCTGAAGCCACCTAAAATGGGAAGAAATCCGAGTACATGGTAGTCTCAGTTTATCATGGATAAAATGTTTTGTATTTGGAGAATTTGCACAAATATGTAACAATGTGAATTACTAGGACCCTCTCAGTTGTTATAAAAGTAAAATGATGGGCAAGTTCAATAGAAGGGAAGCAGACGCCAAGTACCCTACAGGAAGTATGGCCTGATTTCTGGGAAAGACGGGGGTGTCTGTGACCTAACATCAATGATCCTAGTGGGATCTTTTGGAAATGAGATGTCACAATGTAAATTCTATTAGAGTTTGAGTAAATCCACTTCCAGACAGAGGAATGTAAAGACACCAGAATTAGAAAGCAAAGGATTCACATCCTGGCTAGCATATAACCCAGAGGAGACAGAAAAAAATGATGGACTTAGACACCAGGATTAGAAAGCAAAGGATTCATGTCCTACCTAACATATACCTCAGAGGAAAGAGACTAACTAATGGGCCTGAGGAGGCTGAACTCTCCACATGGAAACACCCTCACCTGGTGAGCCACGAAAGCTACATGGAAACTGACTTTCAGGGACATCAATAACTTGCACAGTTCCGTTCTTTCTGTCATCTGGTGAGGTCACACTTAAATCAACCTTGCTACCATTTTCTAATTGAGTGGGAACACCCTACTCCCCAGAAATGGCCAGTTTACCACTAAGAAGACAAGAGGTGGCTTTGGGGTAGATCACTACACAGTTAAGAAATGTAACACGCCTTGCATGCCCAGATTTGAGTGTGCACTTGCAAATTCACAAGTATCATAGTCTCAGTTTTATGTGGCATATTGGCTATCCCCTCACTAAGCAGAGAAGTTAAAACAACAAGCACATTTTATCAGTAAAGATATGATGCTGAGGGAAGTGTGGAGGACAACCCTTTTATTGAGAATAATTCAATAGACAGCCCATGCTATCCCTAAGGTATTCATTCATAGTTTTCTTCTTTTGCCAGTACTACAATAATGACTGGCCCCCAGTTCTATGGTTACATCTTCTCTTCACTATTGGCACCACAAAATCAGAACAGAATACTTTTGATAAGAGAACAGTACACTGCTTTGTGCTCGAGTTTCTCCATAGTCTTCTACTGCACAGCAGCCAGACACCCAGGAGGCATCTTGTACCTCCGGAAACTTTCTGGATCCAATCAGCACAACCAACACTATGCCTCTCGTTTCCCACCAACACTCAGAACAGCAAGCATGGCATTCACAGCCCCTTTAAAGAACAGTAAAGTTCTGTTTCCGAAACCACTGTCTGAGAAACCACCAGTTCTCAGACAAAGACCCCACTGCGTTGAGCTCCTAGCGCTGAATAAAACACACATTATGCAGCAGCTGGCCAATCTGAAATGTGACATATGCTGAGTGATTCCAACACACGTGTGGTCTTTTCAACCTGTGACTGGTAATGCTGCTGTGAATAGAGGTAACATCAGGGAAGGCAAAAGTCGGGAGATGGAAAAAAGCAGCAATACATTCCCTGCCAGACCAATCTCCTGGAGGAAAAACAAATGCTAAGTGTCCGAGTTAAAATAAATGGTACATAAAACATGATGTCAGTAATAACTATTTTGAGATGTAAGCCGTGTTTCTCTTCTGCCACAGGGCAAACGTGTGTCCATTCTTCATTCAGATTAAAAGAAAATCTGAGCATTCGACCATAATTTAAAGGCCAGTGACACTGTAATCTTTTCATCTCCCAGGGAGACCTATCTGTAGCACTTCTTAGAGGTCTACCTACTGACAAATGTTTTAGCCACTCTTAAGTCTATAATGGTATACTGCATAAATGGGGTGTGGAATGAATATGAATTCCCGGCCTGTGCATGCTCTCACCTGGTGGTATAGACTCCCAGACTGGAACAGCAGTGCACCACTGGAATTATTTTTCTCAGAAGGGCAAACTCTTTGACCCAGAATGCAAGAGGACCCATAGTCAGAGTTGGGTCATCCTGAAACAATGACGCTATTGCCTTGTTCAAAATGGACATTTCTTAGAAACAGGACAATGTGATTAAGAATGGTTTTAGTCTGCACACAACTTAAGCTCTGTCACTTGGCGATTATTTTGTAAATGGCTTGTCCTCTCAGTTTCAACTTCTTTCTCTGTCTCATCCCTGTGGTCCTGCAGAGCAAAACCCAGAGCTTTGCAATCAAGTGCAGGCCAATCAAATGCAATACCTTTGAGATCTGATTCATATACATATTTCTCTCTCTCTCTCTCTCTCTCTCTCTCTCTCTCTCTCTCTCTCTTCATTTATTTATTTGTCTCACTTTGTGGCCCAGGTTCCTCTCAAACTCATAAGCTCAAGTGATCCTTCTGCTTCAATCTTCTAAGTAGCCAAGGCAAGCAGCATTCCCACCCCTCATGGCTACATCCTCTTTTCACAGAGCTATTACTATTATTACCTCGTGCTTATATTAAACAACATGACACACATATAGAGTACTTTCTCTCAATACCCTCTCAAAAATATTGGGGCTGATATTGTATTTCAACTCCAGAGAGGAGCTGCTATACTTTTCAGCTTTGGGTCATCTACCAAGTCGCTCTAAATAGGAATTACAAGCTCTTCAACACATACACATTGTTCACCAACTTGGCCTGGTGTTAGAACGGACATTAGAGACAGAGCACTGGAAATCCGCAGTCCTTGCTTACTGTTGTGCCTCAGAGGCCAACACAAGGCAGGTCTGAGCAAGCTCTGGGTGCCTCTCAGCCATAGAGAGTGCCTCAGGGGGACCAGAGAAACAATCACCAGGGAGAATGCAGCATTTACTCTTCATGTGGTGAGAAATAACATCACTGAAAATTTTCTAGGACTAAATAGGGCAAACAGCTTGACAGATATTTTAAAATACTGATGACCACCATTCAAATGAGAAAACTCACCTTGAGATATTTGGTTAGGAGTCTGCTTTGTGAAGTAAGGTCCTAGTCTCCAGACCCAACCTCTGATTGGCTACAAGGCCCCACTAACCTGCTTTTACCAGGATGGTATTTAGCACCAGGTTCTATTTGGTAAGTTTATTTCCTCACTGCTGTCCACTTTCTCTAACTACAGACAGAGAGTTCGCCCCACACGGAGCTTCAATGCTGTAGGCATCATGGTTCAGTTGGATTTCCTAACACAAATTAACAAATCGCCATTGCATCTCTCAAGCATCATGTCATTGTTTTTTATCCCGTGTATCTGATGTGCCAGATTATATTCTAAATGTCAGTGGAGGGGTGACAGAGACAGGTAAGTATGGTGGCACACATCTATAATCCTAGTACTTAGGAGGCTGAGACAGGAGGACTGTGGGATTGAGGCCAGCTGGGCTACATAGTGAATTTTAAGCTATCATGAACTATATTATGAACCATAGCTCCCAAAAATCAATAAATATAGATAAATAAATAAATAAATAAATAAATAAATAAATAAATAAAGTGAATTTTAAAAGCAGGTAAGGTCTCCCAGCTTGCTTTCTGACGATAAGAGAGTTCTCTGTTCTTCAGGGATCTTGCTGGGGACAATGGTGTAACACAGTTGCACTGAAAAGCTGAATTATCTGATTTCACAGTTCTTAGGATGCATACTTTCTCCTAATCTTTCTGAAAATCAAGACAAATTAGACATTCAATACGTTCATCCAGAAGCTGTCATTTGTGCCATAGTTTTGTGAGGGGAAAGTGTGATGCTTTGGTTATTCTGATAGAAACAAGAAAGCACAATACATGGCCTGCTATGCCAAGGACGTCTCAAGGTCAGAGACTGGGACCAGCAAAGGCTAATGGGTTCTGCCCTTGCCCCTCTTTGGTTGCTCTCCTATACGCTAATTCTGGGGCTACAGACGACTCACAGTGAACCCCTCCAATCCACGATGTTCAGTTCCCCAGCAGGACACTTCATCCTGGCCAGGAAGATGAAGATCAGGTAGAAAAAACACGTGGAATCTTTTTATGGACCAAAACAGGAGATCGCATCACGTGTGTGAACATCACTGGCCAAGACTCCGTCACATGACCATATCTCCCTACAAAAAAGGCTGGGTGCTGTGGTTTTTAATCGGAAATGTTCGCCCGCCCACTTCTGGTCCTCCACTTCTGGTGCCATTTGAAGGCTGCTGAGTCTTTAGGAAGTGGGTCTCGGCTGGTGGAACTAGGTCACTGGGGAAGAGCCTTTACAGACTAGACTAACAGAACAGCCTAACGCCTGGATCTGGCCACTTTCTGTGTCTGAGCTGCCATTGTGTGAGAAGCTTGCACTGCTTGCTCTTGCTGCCGTGAACTCTGGCACACCTTCACTGCCCCAGTGGACTGAAATCATCCTGAGAGCAGGATCCAAGATAAACCTTTCTTCCTACATTAGTTACTATTTTTGTTGCAGTTACCAACTGCCTGGGAGGAAAAAAGCAACTGAAGAGAGGAAAGATTTATTTAGATTTACAGTTTGAGGGGACACAGTCCATCAAGGCAGAGAAGGTTAGTAGCCGAAGCAGGAGGAGCTGGTCACATTGGATCGTCAGTAAGGAAGAAGAGGAGGGCAGGCAGGAAGCAGAGGCAGACTATAAAAATCCAAGGCTGCCTCCAAGGATTCACTTCCTCCATTGAGGCTCCACTTCCTAAAGGTTCCACAATCTTCCCACACATCACCACCAGCTGGGGACCTATTGCTTAAACACACAACCCTCGGCTGGAGAGATGGCTAAGTGGTTAAGAGTGTCATCTTGCAGTAGGCCCACGTTTGGGTCCTAGCACCACATCGGATGTCTCAACCACCTTTGTAACTCCGGCTCCGGGAGATCGATCTCCTCTGGCTTCCACCGGCAGTCACACTCACACGCAAATACACACACATGTGCACATAATTAACATCATTTTTAAAACACATGTGAGTCTGTGGGGGACATTTCAAACATTCAAATCACAAAAACATTCTGCTCCTGGCTCTGTAAGCTGATAGTCATATCATAGTACAAAATGCATTCATTCCAACCTCAAAAGTCTCTATATTCCTTCACAATTCAAGCCTGTAGTTTTTTTTTTTTTTTTTAAAAAAAAAAAAGTACAGTCACTTCTGTTCTTCTGAAATTTGAAGCAATTTCTTAATGTGAGCCTTATAAAATAAAAAGGTAAATTATATATTTGCAGAAGCAAATTACATACATAAAGTGGCATAGAAAAAATATTTTCATTTTAAAATGCAGGAATAGGGGTGGGGGTGGGTAGCGAAGAAAGATTAGAACAGAGCAAAGCTGAAACCTAGTGGAGCAAAAGCCAAATCCTAAAGCTTCATGTCTCACATCTGGGATTCCTGATAGAATTCTTTAAGTTCCAACATGCTTGAGTAGCCCAGACTCTTCAGCTTCAGCACCTGCAGCATACAGCCTCTCTCTTAGACTGGCTACACCCTGCGCACAAAACCTTCTTTAGCAGATAACACATAGCCCCAGCTCTCCAAAATCCTGGTGTCTCCATTGCAACTTAAGCTTCATACAATGGCCTCTGGAATCCTTTGCAAAACTTTTGGCACTACCACACATTGCTTGGCCTCAGCAGCTTTCTGGAATGGTAGTACAAGCCTCCATGACCCTCACTGTTGCATCTTTCATAAATGCAAAATTAGTACCAGGTGGAATATGCCACCAAGTTCTTCTTCCAGCTTGAGACATAGCCTGCCTCCCTTGAACCACAGTTACATTAACCTCTGTGTTTTGACCCTAAACAAACAAACCATAGGTGGTTGTTTCCAGCTTCCCTTCAGAAGCAATCTCACTTTAGACTCTTACTTTCCAATGAATTTTTATTTTCACAAGAGTGAGCCTTCAGTGGGTGAAGTCTTGCCGCCAAGGCACCTTTCCCAATGTTCTAGTGCAGAGCAGGAAGTTCACTTTAGTGGCATGAATATCTTAACAACTACAACTGCTTGCCTAGTGCTTGCCTTTTCTGTAACTGTAAACTCACTTCTTTCCCTACCAAATAGCATATTTTTTATCATTCTGCTACTCCTTCGGAGAACTCTCTCTCTCACTGGAGTCCTGGGCAAGAGCACTCAGCAGTAACCACAGCAAAGCCTGAATGTTGTCCCGTGTTGAGATTTCCCCCACAAAACAAAACAACTATTTTTTAATTAACCCTCATGGAAGTTCTCGGGAACAAGGAGAATGTAGTCATAGTTTGTCCCAGGACTGTCCTCTAGCCCAGTTCTTTATAGAGCCCTTGTTCTAAGCAGGAAAGAAGTTAGGACATAAAAGTAAAATGTGGACCACTGAGCATGAGGAAAGGAGAAGGAAGAGGGCAGAAAACAAAGGGTTATAGGGGGAACGATTGATCAAAGGACATTAAATGTCACAACCAATCTCTTACTTTACTCAATTAATATACATTATTAAAAAAAACCCTACAACTTGACACCACCCAGCCTTTCTGGCTTCCTGACTCATCACACAACCTCCTACTCCCTCGTGTACCCCTACCATTGCCATCAGCCATGAAGTGATGTTATCAAGAGAACCCTCAGTAGAGCCAAGACAGTTTGGGTTCCAGAACCTTGAACCTCTAAGAACGGACAGCTAAAGAAACCTCTTTCTATTTATAAGCATCTGCCTCCCTTCGTTATTTCAATACAGGTGTAGAAAGGGACTAATATGCCATTCTGGAGCACCATATTTAAAAATTAGCTCTTAATAATTTCCAATAACGTTTGCAGAATCCAAGCCAATATAAGAATGTGCTCCATAAAAGCCTTAGAACATTGTGTACCCAAAGCACGGATGTTTAATCCACACAAATGAGATGAACTCAGCTTTAATTGCAAGTCATTTAGTTTTATAATGAAAATGAAAGTCAATATAGATTTAATTGATTCTGGTTCTGGTTCTCACTTGATGGAGGAAACTGGACACAGGGCTCCATGTTTAAGCTGGGGGTGGTGTAAACAAAGAGGGAGAAAGAGGGAGTTCTTGAGGACTCCTCTTCTGGAATTTTGTACGCAGTAACCATATAATTCATCATTTAGACCAGAACATGTTTGAGTGAACAGTGGTTCTGCTGGTCAGTATATCAGGAGAGCAAGTATAAATCTATTGTCCAGGGTAAACCGGCAAAAGGAAAAGGGAAGGACTTTCTTCCTTCTTCAGCCATTATATAGTCCTTACATAGAGGAAAACAATGACTCAGAACCCCCATATCTGGTTCATGGGGTCTTTCTTTCTAGAAAAATGTTGCAGTTAATGAGTGCTTCCTAGAAGATGCATCATTTGCTTCTAATTACATTAACATACTTGTCTGTATTTCTGTAATTATAGTAAGAACTCTGGATGTGAAAGCTAAACTTCTTGAAAATGTTTTGGAGTGTAGATGTTCTAAATGTTTAATTTATATATTTTTTAATAATTGCTTACATGTATAATTAATAATGTGTCTGCCCCAGATGGCAATAGTGTTACATAAATACAACTACTTCATCCAGTGAGTAATTCTTTAGAATTAAGTAACCAAATAAGCGAGGAAAATAACCAGTTCTTGTATTGACAAGTAAACCCACTTTGGACGAGTGGCTAAAGAAGCATTTTGCACATAAGCAAGACCACGAATGCACCCACTTTCTCATTCTTTCAATCCTTTTTTTAAAAAGGTGAAATTAATGTCATCGGGGAATTGAACACAGAGCAAAACAATTCATTTTGATTTTGATACCACCACAGACTCTAGGTGTGCACTGCAACCATGCCTGTTGTTTATATCCTCTTGCAAGTCTGAAAAGAGAAAAATCCCTACCCCCAGAACAATTTCCCACCACAGCTGCTCTGACATACTTGCCTGGGTCTGATTACCTCAGGAAAAGGAACAAGGTTCCATTGGGTCTCAGCAGTCTCACTCACAGCAGCCTCTGGAGAGCCACTAAAGAGGGGAGGTGTGTGGCTCTGCATTTGATTAGGGCTCAGGTGGGATGCTTGTCTGTGCTTCATGTTGCCACAGGGCACATAGATGTAGCACCCTGAATGCTTGCTACCATTATGTACCCCAAACACTAAAAGACCCAGGTGCAAACAAGATAGAAATAGAGCCCTAGAACACTCTGTACCTCAAACACTCAGATTCAACTGCACACAGAGTAATGAGATGTAGAAGTATCCCCCAAATGAGTTCTAGAAACTATAAATTCAGAATGTTTAGAGGTGGGTGTTGGGAACTCTGTCATGGGGTCTCCACCAGGAGCCAAAAAAACCAAGAAAAAAAATCTTGCCTCTGAACGTGCAGAGGAATGATGTTTTAGTGGTTTTTACATATGCCAGATACACTGTGGTGTTCATGTTGGCTTATGCTTTAGTTTTCTTGACATAGAAACAAACCATTGAAATTTACTAACATGAAACTGTGGGCATTTTATTATGTTTACAGATTTTGTAGGTTGGGATTTGGGAAAGCAGATAGCAAGGACAGCTTTTGAATGTTCTATGGTGTCTGGGTTCTTTGCCAAAAAGATGTGCACAGCTGAGGAGTAGAAGAGCCAGGACAAGGGGAATCCCTTCCAAGATATCATCTTTAGTCACTTCCTTGGCTGGGTGAATTGAAGACTGGCTAACTAAACTATGAGATATCACCTCCACATGGCTTCTCCCTGTGGCTTGTGTCTGAGTTTTGAATGGGGGTGGCCTATGAAGAAAGTTACCAGAAGATACGCAGGAGCTACACAGAAACCACCACCTGCTGTGAGCCATCAACCAAGAGTTACTAATTCAACCACATATACCAATATGCCAAGAGGGCTGTAGGCCTCTGTGGGATGACTCATCCCTAATAGGCTTGAGGGCCAGCAAGTCCAAACAAGTAAAAAAGATACTTTCTGAGAGCCAACCTGGATCTGCCTAAGGGCCTTAGCAACAGCAGCTGAAACATGATCTGGAGATGACCTGGACCAATGAGAGGCAGCCATGTCACACCAGCTGATGCATATTCATCAGACCTCCTCCCAAGGTGGGGTGGAGGGTATATAAGGCCTTCCTCTTCCTGAATAAACTGAGCTTGTTGTATCGACATTCTCCCGGAGTCTGTGTTGTTGACTCTGCACCTACTTGTCCCCCTCCCCCAAAGGGAACAACAGCACAGGACCCTGCCACAGGCCTCATTTCCTAGAAGAACAAGAGACTGGGAATTCTGAAACTGTGTTTTAAAGACATAACACATGATATTAGTAAAAGTGTTCCCTGTCCCCTTCATCCTTCCTGCTAGAACTGCATTGAGGGTTAACTATTAAGAGGAAGGTGATTCCTGACTGTAGGACTGAAGATAGAATAAGGAGCTGTGGGGGTCTACATTTAATGTCCTTTGATCAATGTCCTTGCACAGGGAGTAAGGGCTCAGTGGACCATGCAACCACTATGGAAAGATCCCCTAGTAGCCGAATTGGATAATGACGTTCATTCCATCAAGCTACTCCTGTCCTGCAGGAGCTGGCCTCAGGTTGTCCTTAATTGGTGACGCAATATTTTCTGTATTCTTTGTTGATACCGTCTGTCCTATCATCCTGAAGAGGGCAAAGCTACTGCAACAATATCCTTTTTATTACCCCAGTTATATATTAGCTTCCTCTACTGCTCTCAGTGAGTTTATGGATGAAATATGTTCCATGAAGACAAATGATTAAGAATATTTAGGAACTCAAGCTGGGAGAATTATTGGTCTTTAGCCTTGGCGTCTGGACTCTAGTAATCTTTTTGTTTTTCATTCTCCTCTGTTGTTGCTGGCCATGATGGTCATTTCTGTTCATGCTCTTATAACAAACTGCCGTGTACTGGGTGACTTAAAAACAGACATTTCTTTCTCATGGTTCTGGAGGTAGAAAAGTCCAAGATCAAGGCACCAGAGGTATCCAGGGGACACTGACTGCAGACATCTCAGGTCTGTTTTCTAAGAGTATGAGTTCTATCGTGAGGTCCCATCTTCAGGATCAAATCAAACTCTGCTGAGCTCACAAAGGCTCTGTCTCCAATGCTGGGGGGACTAGGATGTCAACACATCAGAATGGACACAAACATTCACTCTGCAACAGTGATAATGCTGCCTGGGCTTTCTGTGTTTATGTTGCTGATGTTTTGAAATAGGGCACCATCATGTAGCCCAGGTTACCCTCACACTCAGGGCAATCCTCTACAGCAGCCTTCTGCATGCTGACTTACATGCATGCTCACCACACCAGGTTTGACCCAATTTTTAATGGTAGTAGAGCTGGTTGGCTTAGTCTCCTTTTTTGTAAATAGTCTAGAGAATTAAGAACAATTCTTCCTATGCTCTTTGTTTGTTCATCTAACCAGTAAAATACAACTCCATTCATGGTCCCAGGAAGTGGGGAGCTGATACACAATACTATGCACTTGTGACTATTGGGGATCTAAAGGCTCATGATTTCTATGAAATCAGCTCTGCCCTTTTCTGTGTTACCTTATCTGTTACCGCATGTGTTTCCTTGTCTGAAAAGCAGTGAGAAAAGATTCTCTTTCATATGGCAGTTGTAAAGTTTAAGTGAAATTATGCATGTCAAATGCTTAGCATATGATAAATATGCAGTAAATCAGTAAATGTTAACTGTTCTTAGTGATTATAATTCCTGTCCCAGATGGAGTTGATTTCAACTTTTCCCTCTCTCTGCATAATCACGACTCTGAAGCTTCATTTCTGACCTAAAGCTGTGTCTCCTCCATGCTCACCCTCAGCCGACTCGCTTCTAAATACACAGGGAGAAAAAAAAATCCTTCTCTGAAAGGTAGCCACACATCCCCAAAGCTCTAGAATTGTCTCAGGATCTTAGAATATTTACATATATGATTCATTTTCTTTCTCACTTCCTTCTGCTCCACCTCCACAAACACACCACACCAGCATGGCACACAGGAGCAGAAGTTGACCTGGCATTTAATATCCTACTGTACTCAGCTGCCATTCCCTGTCAAATTTGCCCCGAAGTGGACCCACATTTGCTGGAAATGCTCCCAGCAGTTCTTATCACAGGAACCTGGGACACAGATCAGAATCCGCTCTGCTGTGCGGTCTCCTACTCAAAGCACAGCTCATCCGAGCCCACACTTTACAGGCCCTATATGGAACAGGCTGATGCTTCCAGCCCATTTCAGCTCTAATTTTTCCCTCATTCTAATGTCTATTTACAAGAGGTGGCCACTAGTGATCTGGATCCCATTTGCACTGGATCCTAAGATCTGACTGATGTTTAACTTTTCAAGAATTTTGTGGGCGGGGACGGGGGGGGGGGGGGAAGCATTTTGTAAAATTAAGTCATATAAACTTATCATGTGATGAATCGCTAAATACAGCGTTGACAAATGACTCAAAACTCTCACAGCCTAATTATCTTTGACTACATTTTTTTTTCTGTTATATGTGTGGTTGGGGTTCCGTGGGCTGTTGTCTCAGCGCAATAGCGATGACACATGAAAGTAGGTTATTTTGTGTCCTTTCGCTGCTGGGCAATTAGTGACATGACGTCGATAGCTGTAAACTGACTGTGGTAGCTGTCACTAAGAGCTTGATCGATTCTTTTCTTTGGGTACAGAAAGTGTACCCAGGAGAAAATGGTGGACCTGAGAAACGGTGGACAGAATGGTAGTAATGTAGACTAAATTTACAACTTTAATTTGCCATTAAACTATGAATAGCACAAAGGATTGGGAACCATTCTCTCAGTACCCGATGCAAGGAGCTTCTCACACCGTTGGAACATCAGTGAAGGTCCGGCCCACATACCCATTGCTTCCTTTCCCTTTGTGTCTTGTTTGTTAATGTAAATATAAATATCGATCACTTTTCATATAGGACCTACACTATCCATCAATTGTACACAAAGACCTCAGCAAAATCAGCCATAGCAGTCTGTGAAAATCAATTGGCCATATAGAATTACTTTTTTTTAATTGAAAATAGATTTTTTTTCTTAAAATATGTTCTAAATATGGTTTCCCTTCCTCAACTCTTCCCACATCTTCCTAAACCCACACCCAAATCCATACCCTTTCTATTTCTGTCTCATAAGAAAACAAGCAGGCATCTAAAAATAAAATGAAATAAGATAAAATAAAGACAAACAAACCAGAATAAAACAAACAAACAAGGAGGAAAGGGGGCCAAAGAAAAGGTACATGTGAAACGTATACAGCTGTAGAGACACACACATTTGCACACAGAAATCCCATAGTAACACAAGATTGGAAACCATAATATAGGAACAGAGGACCTGTACAGTAAAAAGAATGCCCAGACAAAGCATTATGAGTATGTGAAAATCAACTGCTAATACAGACTTTATAATAAAGAATATTATTTATGTATTGCTTTATGGGTTGTGTAGTATGCGTTGGGTACACCAATAAGGACAGAATAAATGAATGGAGGGATATGTGTGAAAAAGCTTTCTGAAAAGCCTGTTGTAAAATATTTACTAGTACTGCACTGATTTATGGATTTCTATCCATCACAGAGACAGAAAGGTCCCAGGTCTTTTCTTTTGTAAAGCATTAATCCTATTGTGGGTTTTAGTCTTATGATCAAATCAAAGCCAGGTAAAGCTTAGGGAGTGTGAATCTGTTTTCAAATGTCAGATGAAGAAAAGTTCCAGAAAAATACCACACACTGGACCTTTTATTAAAAATACAAATCTAGCCTGGTTGTGGTGGTGGTGGTGGTGGTGGTGGTGGTGGTGGTGGTGGTGGTGGTGGTGGTGGTGGTGGCTCACGCCTTTAATCCCAGCACTGGGGAGGCAGAGGCAGGAGGATCTCGGTGAGTTTGCAACCAGCCTGGGCTATAGAGTGAGTTCCAGGAGAGGTGCAAAGCTACACAGAGAAACTCTGTCTTGAAAAAAAAAAGAATACAAATCTAGGGACTAGAGAGATGGCTCAGTGGCTAAAAGTATCTAGTCCTCTTACAAAGGACCCAGCTTCAGTTCCTGGCTCCCACATGGTGGTCTTCAATTATTTATATTCCAGTTCCAGGGGATTCAATGCCCTCTTCTGACCTCTGTAGGCAACAGGCACATAAACAATACATGTACATATACATAGGCAAAACCCTCATATATATAAAATAAAATAAATCTAAACAACAACAAAAAAATAGAAATACTTGGCATATACCCAAGGCATGCTCAATCATACCACAAAGATACTTGCTCAACTATGTTCATAGCAGCATTATTCATAATAGCCAGAACCTGGAAACAACCTAGATGCCCCTCAACTGAAGAATGGATAAAGAAAATGGGGTTCATATACACAATGGAGTATTACTCAGCTGTAAAAAAACAATGCCATCATGAAATTTGCAAGCAAATGGATAGAACTAGAAAATATCATCCTGAGTGAGGTAACCCAGACTCAGAAAGACAAACATGGTATGTACTCACTCATAAGTGGATACTAGATATAAAGCAAAGGATAACCAGACTACAACCCACAGCTCCAGAGAAGTTAACTAATAAGGAGGACTCTAAGAGGAATGTATGGATCACCCTGGGAAGGGGAAATAGATGAGATCTCCAGAGTAAACTGGGAGCGAGAGGGGCAATAGAGGGGATGGGATGGGGGATGAGAACATGAGGGAATGGGATGGTCGAGCTAGGGGAGGGACAGAGTGAGAGAGCAATGCAAGAAATATCTTGATAGAGGGAGACATTATAGGGTTAGGAAGAAACGTGGTCCTAGAGAAATTCCCAGGAATCCACAAGGATGACCCCAGCTTAGACTACTAGCAATAGTGGAGAGGGTACCTGAACTGGTCTAACCTGGTAATCTGATTGGTGAATACCCTGTCATCATAGAGCCTTCATCCAGTAACTGATGGAAGAAGATGCAGAGATCCACAGTTAAGCGCCAGGCCTAGCTCCGGGAGTCCAGTCGAAGAAAGGGAAGAGGGATTCTATGAGCAAAAGGGGTCAAAAATCATGATGGGGAAATCTACAGAGACAATTGAGCCAAACTCATGGACTCACAAATTATACATCGACAGCTGTAGAGCCTGCATGGGGTCAGACTAGGCCCTCTGCATATAGGAGACAGTTCTGTAGCTTGGTCTGTTTGAGGGACCCCTGGCAGTGGGATCAGGATCTATCCCTGGTACATGAGCTGGCTTTTTGGAGCCTGTTACGTATGGTGGGATGCCTTGCACAGCCTTGATGCAGGGGAGGGGCTTGGTCCTGCCTGAACTGAATGTACCAGGCTTTGCTGACTCCCCATGGGAGGTCTTACCCTTTTGGAGGAGGGGATGAGGGTGAGGGTTGGGAGAGAAAGGCTTGGGGGGGGGGAGCAGGAGGAAGGATGAGAGGAGGGAATCTGTGGTTGGTATGTAATATGAATTAAAAAAAAATTCTTACAACCCCCCCCAGAAGTATATGTAATTTACGGGCTAGAGCATGGGAAGTTCATTATCCTTGGTGGAAGGTATCACAGAGCAAGGATACCACCTCAGATCTCTTCTTCTTGTGAAGCTACAAATACTGTCACAGGAGCCCAGACTTATGACCTACATAATGAGTTGCTTACATCATTGGGGCATTAAGGCGGGTCTGACACACGTGTCCATCATTGTAGACACAAACACCAATCACAAATATCTAGTACTAACTAGCTCCAAAACCTGATGTCCAAACACCATTAACACACGAATATGGGGCTTAAGTTTCCAGCACATGAACTTCCCTTCAGAGACATGCAAAGTACAGCAACCCATGATGATGCTTATGGGAGATGACAATGTAATGCAGCTAATCTGACAACAGAGATCAGCCCATGACTACCCAGGTAGAAGGTTTAGACTTAGGATACCTGGAAAATTCAGGAAGCAGCAGCTCCACAGTCTCCAAAAACTGTGCCTGGCTGTCAGCAAAGCATCAGGAGAAGGCAGCAGGGTGGGCCATATACAGAAGGTCCTGGATCTGCCTCACCCTTGCCCTCTCTTCCCACTGTCTGGTTAGGCAAATTCCAGTGATACACACTGCTTGTCTTGCCTCCACAGCCTTGTAGCTTCTGTCTGATCTGAGGGCCTATTAAACTTAAGACTTAGTCATAAAAGGATACATGGCTGTGCAGGATTGCACAACGGTCTTGACTATACCACAGTGTGTAGTCACCACCCCTTTGAAATGCAAAAAGACAACTCAAAACGACTCTGCAGTCAGATGGGATGACATGCAAAGAGCATCGGAAAGTGAAATTGGGTAGCAGAAAAGAGGGATTTCAAAGAGATATGGCTATAGCCAATAAATACTTTCAAGGTAACAAAAATATAGAAAAAAAGTTATTGGTAATGGGTTAGTAAGAGGAAACAGAGACAGTATTTGGCTCAAAAGAAGAAACACTCTGCCTTTGATTATAGAAAATCTTGTAGAGAAAAAAGTAATTTTTGATTTGCCTTCTATGGCAAATAAGACACTTGAGTGAAAGAAGTAAAAAAGGAGGGACGTGATTGCTCCTAGGCATGGTGGAGGAGGTTTATTGAGATAAAATGGAGAGCACAGCCAGAGGCAGAGACATCTGAGAGAATCCAGAGTGAACCTGACCCCGAGCCTGGCCGTCTGAGGAGAGGAGAGAGGGGAGAGCCAGGAGAGAAAAGAGTAGATGAAAAGGATCTGATAACCAAAATGGCTGGATGATATAGGGAAGGTCAGCTGGGGAAGGACAGCCCAGCCCCTGAGCTGGAGAAGTTTAGGGCAGGGGGCAGGGTAGGGTAGGGTGAGCCAACTGTGTAACAGGTAGGTACTGAGGGATGATGGGAGAACCTGGTGGCCAGATCCACTTTGATATGTTAAATAGGCACCTCACTTAGTCATTTGTCCCAGGTTTGAGACCTAACAATGCAGATTTGCTATTACATGACATGATGGAAATTATGATGAACTCTCAAAATAATGAGACTTTTTATTAGGAAAATATCTATTGTGATCGTATGTCAAAGATTGCATACATGTGTAGGCTAATGTTGAAACTCCAATTTCATAGATTCTCTGGTCCTATGATCACATTTTCCCCCCTCAGAACACTGCATGTACAAAAATAATTGAAACTCTTGTTTTTCCACTTTATATTTCTCATAGTGTAAAACTCATTCCCATGTGCTCATCAGGTCATCTAACTAGGAGCCCAGACTGGACTTTAGAAAGTTTGGGTTACAGCATGCTTTCAGTGAAGTCAAATTTAAAATTTAAACCATTTTCTAAGTTCCTAACACATGCAAGGCACAGCATCAGTGCAGAAGACAGTTGAACAAACTGCAGATGTGGTGAATGTAAACTCTAGGAAAGCTATGATAACCTAGGAGTTACTCCACAAGGAACATTCAGCCTTTGCTGTTTCCAACTTGCAGTGTAGGAGATGAAGCCTTACTTCCTGGGTGTTCTAAATCAAGACCTCTTCAATAGATGTAACACTGCTATATTCTGTAAATTTAAGAAAGAGGAATTGGGAAGGAAATACATAAGTGAGAGCAACTGATAGATTTAATCATTTGCTATCATGAGATCAACACATAGATCAATTATTTACCATCAGCTGTTTCCTTACAGGTGCCATGAAATCCCTTGCAAAGTACTCAGTTAATATTTATGAACAGGGTATGTAGGTCCTGCGTTGTCAGAATGTAGTCCATGAATGAGGCTGTACAAGAATATTTTTTAGAGCAAACGCCAAGTAAACAAGACAAGAGTTTTGTAACTTCTATTCTTCCATAACATGGATTGTTCTTAGAATGTATTTTCATGCCCCTCCAAGGTGTAATAAAGAGGATTTTACTTTAAATTAGCTGTATTCTTACCCGTTACTATTCAGAATGGTGTCCTCCTGACTCTATAAGCCTAAACTCACGTGACTTTGCCATTATAACTGTATACAACTTGAACTCAAGTGAACTTTACTCACATGACCTTGCTTAACCCTCAGAATGCCCTCAGAATATAAATTGTTGGATGTAATTCGTTTTTTTTTTTTAATACTGTTTGGGGGCCAGTCACCCAGCTCCCAATTAAATATGTGGAGACTTATTCTTACTTATGAATGTCCAGCCTTAGCTTGGCTTGTTTCTAGCCAGCTTTTCTAACTTAAATTAACCTTTTTCCTCTTCTTCTACATTTTGCCTCTGGGCTTTTTAACCTTTCTTTATTCTACATGTCTTTCTTCCCTTCTTACTCCTTGGCTGGTTGTGTGGCTGAGTGGCTGGCCCCTGGTGTCCTCCTCTCCTCCTTTTCTCAATCCTCCCTCCTCACTCTTTCTTCGAGCCTAGATTTCTCCTCCTATTTATTCTCTCTGCCTGGCAGCCCCCACCCCCACATCTGTCTCCTGCCTAGCTATTGGCCATTCAGCTCTTTAGTAGACCAATCAGGTGTTTTAGGCAGGCAAAGTAACACAGCTTCACAGAGTTAAGCAAATGCAACATAAAAGAAGGCAACACATCTTTGCATCATTAAACAAATATTCCATAGCATAAGCAAATGCAACACAATCAATAACTAATATTCCACAACAGTTTGATGCCTTGAATAAAGTTGGCTATTGTATGAGACTTTAGTCCATCTCGTTTTTTAGTCTCCTCTCTCCCAGGTTCATGCAGACAAACAGAGCGGTAACGATGTATCAGCCAACGCTTGGCAATTTGTTTAACTTCTCTACGGTTCTATTTTCTTAGTATTATAGTAGGGTATCATCATCGTCCTACTCCCTTAGGGTGATAGGGTTTGCTATAAGAAAGAAAAAGGATTTGAAACCTTTTGAAACTTAATTTGGATTGGGTCATCCTTCCTGGATAACAAAGAGAAATTCATTTGCACCTAACAAAGGTTTTATCCAAGCCCAGCAAGGTGTCACAGTTCCGGACAATGATGCCTGAGCTCTCTGTTCTTAAGAGGGCAGGCGACTATTCTTTTCTTCACAAGAGAAGTGACTATTCTCAAGAAGGAAGATTTTTTTTTTTTGCTTGTGGGGTTGCACATTGGCACCCCAGGAAAACTTGGGAGGAAACTCACTAGGCTTTTCTCTGGCAGGGAGACTGCAGTGGATTAGAATGTCCTGTACCTCAATTTGCAAGATCCAGACCCATAGCATATCTTTTGAATAAGAAAGAGTCTCCTGTATTGAAGCAGTCTCCTACTAGGATGAAGGCAAGGAAGGTAAAAAGGTAAAGGATGTGTTTCCACAGAGAATAAAAGAGATTCTCATGGTCAGGATTTTTGAGGTGAGAAAGAGGGTACTTTGTGAGGGCAGGGTGAGGAAAAGAAAAGAGGTTGAAATGGAAAGAAGAGAGGGAACCACAGAGCCAACCCTCTCTGAAGCCAAGTCATTATACATAGATAAAGTCTTGTCTGAAGTCTGAATCCTTTGCAAAACTATCTTCAGGCCAATGAAATGGTTCAGTAGGTAAACCACTTACTGCCAAACCTGAAAGACCAGGTTCTACCCCAAAATCCATTTTGTAAAATTAGAGAACTAACTCCTGTGAGTTGTCCTCTGACTTCCAAACACACACTCCCTGACATGTATGCATGCACATAGACATACACATCCCATAAATAAACGCATGTAACAGGCCAATATCTTTGTCTTCTAGCTTAATTGTCTATGTGATGTGTTGGATAAGACTGGAGAGATTTGATTCTAGGGAGAGTAGAGATAGAATGTCTCCATCCACATTCTACTCCACCCCACTCTGGAGATTTCTTATCAGAGTTGTTGGTGACCCCCAGGTTGCAACATAAAAGAAGACTTCACTTGCCAACATGACAGCTCACCATGATTCATAAAGGAGCAGTCTGCAAGATCAAGAACAGAAAAATTCATCAAAGGCACATTGGGGCACCTAATAAAGATACTTTTCAATCTATCAAATGCTGTATGAGTTGAGGTGTTGTTTTAAATTATGGTCTAATAACATAATTACATGCAAATTGATTTCAAGTTCTTTCTCTAGTATCCAAGCAAATTTTACTAAAATCCTTTGTATTACTATTTTCAGCTAGAAGTCACCTGGAATTGGGTATGGGCTTTTGAGTGGTCAGTTGGCTCCCGCCCAGGGTAGGCTAGGAGAGAATGTGAGGAGATACTTGCAGCATTGAGTCTGGGCAAGAAATACCCCATTTACTCATCGAGCTGTTTCAGGCATCTGCCTCTACCCAGACAATGTGAAATGTACCAGAAACAAAGATTGTGAGCACCTTGTACTCTTCGGGCATCTTGCTGTAAGGAAGGAGATAGACGACAGTTCAGTCGAGTTTAGGACAAAGTATGCTGTGATGAAAGCATCATTCTTCTTACAGACAAACCAAACAGGAAAACATTCTGTTCCAAGGAGATGGGTTGCTAACACCTCTGTCAATACACCTACAGATAGAGTACCAATCGATGGCTTAGTGACTGAGACAAGCAGACATGCCATTTCCAAGAATTAAACATCAGGAACTATGAGTTGTAAGAAACATGAACTCATTCTAGAATATGATGCAGGAGGACAAAAAGAATGAGTGGTAACTGATAAGTTTCAAAACCCAGACAAAGGGCTATTTAACATATCAAAGTGGACCTGGCCACCAGGTTCTCCCAATATCCCTCAGTCCCTACCTGTTACTGAGTATGGCTGGCATACCCTACCCTCTACCTTGAACTCTCCAACCCAGGGACTGGGCTACCCTCCCCCAGAGGCACTTCCCTATATAATCAAGACATTTTGGTTACCTTTTTTGTGCCTTTGGCCTCCTGGCTGCTACACCTGGTTCTCCTCTCTCCTCTCTCTCTTCCCCTCCCCCTCTTCTGAATGGCCCAGCTCAGCCTGGTCAAGACCACTCTATGCTCTCTCATATACTTGCAATAAACTTTCTCCCCCATCATACCTAGGAACAGTCATGTCCTTTCCTTCCCCTTTTAAAATTTTTTTCATTCAGTAATAATAGGCATGTAGACACAGAGAACATATCTCAGGCATGTGGGCGTCCCTGTGGGTAGTTAGTATTTGAGCTCTAAATTCTCCTACCTAGAATTGAGTTCTGTGTCCTATTCCTTCTGTATTATCTGATCTAGGGTAGCTATTTAACTTTTATTGTTTCCATTTTCTAATCTTGGGGTTAATAAAAGTTTCTACTTGAAATAATTACGAGGTCAAAAGAGAATAGCCTTAAAAAATTCTCAAAAGAGCTGTGACGAAAAGTGAGAGCCAATAAATCTTACCCATTATCAACGTTATACTTCCAAGTTCCAGGAGGAGTGAAATGGCAAGAATTCTGGAGAAGGAAACCAATTTCAGTTAGAAGGACCTTGTGAAGCTAGAAATGCTATGAATGAGAAGACATTGAGAATTTGAGTTGTTGCTGATGAATGAATTATTTTCCCTACCCTCTGAAAACCCTGTATTTGTTCAACTATAGATCTGCCAGCCATGACTCAGGCTTTACTGCTGTGATTCAGCATCTCCCTCACTCTCTTGGCCTTCCTTGACTTTATTACATCTGCCTTCCACAGCTTCTACTTGCTTATGAGATCCTTTTCTCTGCCTGGTGTATCTGGAGATTTCTCCAGTTCTGCCTGGGCCACAGCCACTCAGACCCAAATAAACATGTAGAGACTTATATTACTTATAAACTGTATGGCTGTGGCAGGTTTCTTGTTATCTCATTCTTATATCTTAAATTAACCTGTTTCTATTAATCTATAAGTTGCCAAATGGCTTGCGGCTTACTGGTACTTTTTTATCTCCCTTCCTCTGTGTCTCGCTGGTGACACCTGACTCAGCCTTCCTGTTCCCAGAATTCTCTTCTCTGCTTGTCCCACCTATACTTCCTGCCTGGCTACTGACCAATCAGCATTTTATTTATCAACCAATCAGAGCAACACATTCAAACTCTAGTGACAGCCTGGGGTACCTATCTTCAGCTCTCAATGCCTGTCCCCAGTTGTTTTTGTAATTTACATTGAGATTTTTCTAAGAGGAGCTCTAATCAATCCAGAATAGCTCTGCCAGGCAAATACCCTCCTATCAGCCACATGGTAAGTGTTTGATGAACTAACTGGGCTCTTTTGAGTTGGGTAGCTGCTTCTGGTATAATTTGTAGTGGCTACTGAATAGCAGTGGGTGGAGCAAACAAGGACTATCCAGGTACCATTTGTACCTTTTTGTATATCCACATGTGCATTCCCTTTTTGTACCACCTATACATCTGTTTACAAATATATTCTCCCTTTATGTGGACTAGCAGAATTATATATTTGAATGTCTACTGTGTAGTGACCTATGCTTTGTTCTATATAAGGAGAATATAAAATGGCTCTTATTCAAGTCAGTGTAGCTAGATTTGCAAACCTGATGGGGGGTGATATGCGATTAAGAAAGACAGACAGACACAAGTAACACAAGCAATGCTGGGGTTGGGTGGACCATGTACTCTCTGATGAAGACGTGCCAGCAACCCAGAAACGAAGTTATGTACAGCAGAAATGAGTAGGCAGTTTAGTCGACCTTTGTGGTGGTGGTGGTTGTGGTAGTGTGTATGTGGGGTGTCTATGTAGAGGAAATCTCTGGCTGCTGGCATCCAGGGTGAGGAATCTGAAGCTGGTTGGTATTTTCTGCACACACTGTCAATATCTATACTCAGACCAGGGGAGGGCTTTGCTGGACTGATGAGCCTGACCAGGGAAGACTTTGCCATTTCCATATGTGTGAGGCATTGGCATTTGAGACGTGGGTGTGCTTGTGTCAACAATGGATATTCACACAAGACTTTATTGACTCTCCACAGATTCTTACACAGATGATAGAGAGGGTGACCAGATGTATAAACAACCGATTCTACGTGAGATAGTGTAAGTGGTCCAAATATGCACAGGTGGAGATCAAGCTAGGCCTGCTATCAAATGTAGGGCATGGGTCAAGATGTCCTAAGAGAGGGCACAGTGTTATCTGACAGTGTGAGGCTTGATGCAGGCTGTACAGTTCCAAATGATAGAAAAAGTTAATTATGTACTATTTAAAGCATATAAAATACATACAATAAAATATTAATTGCTTCTGATGTTTCAAAAATAATAATTCATATGAGAAAAGTTACACTTAACCATCACATCTCCTGTATTAATATCACCTGTGTCATCTTCCAGTGACGCATTGATATAGCTATAAATTTTGCTCATGCCTAAAGCCTCCAGTTTTTGTCTCTCTAAATGAGCTGGTTGTACTACACTGATTGTGAAGGTCTCCGGCTCAGACATCAGCAATCTGTGTCTTGTGCTGCAGACTGCCTCGAACGCTGGTGCAGTTCAGAACAAGGGGACAATCCATCCTAGAATGATAGCACAGATATTACACAAACTAAGGAAACATCTATCTAAAAGAGGTCCCTATTTTAGAGAATGCCTTTCAAAGACCTGAGAGACTGGCATGTGAATGTAGGGGGTCCTGGCTTCCAAAGAGTGCCAAAAAGTTACCCCAACTTCCATGCAGAGCCCTAGCTTACAACCTGTTTCTCCTCTCTTCTAGCTAAGTTGTGTATTGCACAGTGAGAAGCCCTGTGCACACATGTGTTGACATCTCAAGTCACACGTGCAGCTTCCATTCATGCTTATTTCATCCTCCTCCTCTTTCCTTATTCCATCCCTTACTAGTCCCTTCTTCAAACAAATGCTCTATAGCCTTGGGCTTCTGGGTGTACACAGTGACTGCAGTCAGCATTGGAAGAAGAGATGTGGGAGGTTTCCATGGGGCCGTTAAGGCAGAAATGTGAGACTTCTGGGTACTTCATGTCTACAAGGGGAGGAAGTAATACATGTGGGCACATACAACTGGTTTGTCCAAAATCTCCTCATTTGACTGAAAAGGGCTTGCTCAGAGGAAGAAGGCCAAAGCAGGGTCCCTCACACTTACATATGAGAGGGGGAACCACACCAGATGCTTACAAGTCTCTATCTGCTTACAAATCCCTAGCCTACACAATCAAGTTTGGACAAATGAGTTGTTGAATAGCTGCTTTGTCTGAATTCATTTTTCTAGGTTTGAAACCCAACTCAGAAATAAGCAGGACCATCATAAGGAACACTTTGTTTACTTAGCAAAAATGTGTGTGTATTCTGCCATGTGAAGAGCTGCCAGAAAGGAACTTTCTATTCACTTTGGAGATAAGAAATTTCCCTATAGTCTGACCTACATCTCACAAAGATGGAGAAAGGGACTTGAAATTTAGTATGATTTCACTTTTAGTGACATGGGCCCTTTGGCTGTTAAGTGGTCTTTTAAGGCTTACATGTTGTTTGATTGTAATTGTTGTTTGTTTTTTTTAATCTTCCCACAAGTATGAAAACTTGCAAGAAAATGGAGGAAAGAACCATATAAGGAAGCCATGAGATAATGACATTAATAAGTGTTATCATTTGCCACAAATTCCTAAGTGTTGATCTCAATTGTTTATATACACCACCTCATCTAACCTTATAAGAACAAGTAAATTATATGAATGATATTTGGAAGTGTGACCACAGTAGCTTAAATCCAAAGTCAGAATCCACAAATATCCTCAGTTCTAAAAGATGGAACCTCTTCCCACAATTCCTAGCTACTTCACCTTACTGGGGAAAGGCATCTGAAAATATTTCAGTTCTTCTTGTTTAGAGTAATAGGTTTCATGCACAGTTAAATTCCTGTCATGCATGGATGAAAAAAATGAAAGGAAATACATCTTTTAATTCAAATCAGTGGAGCTTGCCCAGCACAACAAATCCACTTATTATACAGGACATGTAAATTAAGAGAGCCAAGAAGGCCAAGTAAACCTGCTCTTCCCTTTAAAATATCTCAGTACAACCTTAAATTTTAGCTGAGTTCAAATATACACATACAAATACATACACATCCACAGTATTCCTCTCCCTGACTATGCAGGCTATTATTGACTTTCTGATTCCTAGGCCAAATAATAGAACGTTTTAACTGAGGAGAAATAAACTGCATATTTTAGTTTTAATGTTATTTGTATATATCAATTATGCATAATAGTTGGTTTCATGATGGCATTTTCACACATGGATATGATGTATTTTTATCATATTTACCACTCTTTTACCTTTTATTATCCTCTTCCCATTTCTAATCCCCCTTCCATTCATGCTAATTGCCTCTCAGTTTTACATAAATATTTGTGTGTGTGTGTGTGTGTGTGTGTGTGTGTGTGTGTCCCAGTGATAATCATTACAGTTGATCACAAGAGCATGTTGCTACAGTAGTTAACAAAATTACTCCCTTTACCCCATCAACCATCAACTGCTAGCCCCCACAACTACATTCTACTGGGCAAGAACTCTCAGCCACAATCTTACTCAGCTCAGAACTTCATGTGCAGCAATACAGACCAGCCAGACAAAATGATCTCACTCGTGTAATAGTGGCAAGTCTGTTATGGAGGTTACCAAAAGTGCTTTCTGAATAGATTTCATGCCTGTTACACAAAGGAGAATTCATGTCTGATACTGTATACCTAGTTAAAAAAAAAAAAAAACAACCAAGCCTGTTGCTGAGAAGATCATGGACCCTAGAGGGGAAGTTACTGCTGTTTGTTGCTAAATCCATGCAAGGTGCCCATCAAATTGCCTTGTGCTGTTGGCTCTACTCAGGGAAACTTCTTTTTGTAATGATCAGCAGTGAATGCAGAGACTCATAACTGGTCAGAATACTGAAAATAAATGACTTTTGAATGCCTAACTATAAATGGGACATCTACATCACTCCTTCCAAATCTCAGAGAACATCATGGAAGGAGGGAAGGGAAGAACGTAAGAACTGGAAGAAGAGGGGAACACTGTGGAACACAGAGTTCCAGACATGATGTGGCTGCTTCACTCTGGAACTCACAGCAGCTGTGATTGCCTGTACAACACTGGGCCCATCAACACCCTGTCCTGAAAGGGAGAGGTGCCTGCGGGCCCCATTCCTCCCTGAGAAACTTCCTAAGAAAATATTTCCCATCTATTAATGTCATCCAGAAAACATAATTGTTCTCTGGCTTCCAGAATTATGAGGTCTAACTAGGAACCTTCTGGAAATGACAAGATCACACATTTTCTGGAAGAGATTCTCAGTGAGCTTTCATTTGCCAGCCAAGACAATCTACCTCTGTAGGACGAAGTGCTGAACCATCTTATTAACAAAACAAAACAAAACAAAACAAAACAAAACAAAACAAAAAAAAACAGAGCCAGATATTGGGGTGAAAAGCTGAGAGATCAGAAAAGCACAAAGAAACCAGCCACGTTCTTACCACTTGGAGATCTTCAGCCAAAGAAACCTACTTCCTATATACCCATGCCTATATGCTTTTCTGTTCTGCATTTCACTTACTCTCTCCACCCAGCTACATCACTTCCTCTTCCTGCTCAGCTTTGTCACTTCCTGTCTATTTATATAGACCTCCACACCTTTATGGTTAACTAGCGTTGCAGTTCAAGGCGTGTGCCACTATGCCTGGCTATGTTCCCAGTGTGGCCTTGAACTCACAGAAATCCAGACAGATCCCTGCCTCCCCGGGGGCAGGAAGTGATAGGATTAAAGGCATGTGCTACCATTGTCTGACTTCTATGTTTAATATAGTGTCTGGCTTTTTCCTCTGATCCTCAGATAAACTTTATTGGGGGACACAGATAAAATATCACCACACACCTCCCCAGTCATTTTGGTGTCCTTGTCAGTGAGCCTGGTCTTCTCTGTATGGAATGCCAAGACCCACCTTAAGCAACCAGAAAGTTGGCCTTTTAAGGTTAGTTTTACTGAGAAAGGTGTGTTAACATTCATTTGGTGAGCTTATTTAATACCTACTTTGTGGTAAGTGCAACTGTGGTTCTTAGAACAGAGCAGGGCAAGCAACAGATGGAAGCACCTACCCTTATGGACATCATCATCCCATCCAGTGACAAGACACAAAGAATGATGAACCAAACCAGCAGGATACAGGAAATGTTGGATAGGACTGGTGTCATGAAGAGAATAAATCAGCAAAGGGACATGGAAAAAGTTATAAAGGGGCACTTGTAAATCTACACACAGCCAGAGAATGCCTCACTAAAAATATCTGTGTAAGGACTGTACTTGAAGTATGTAAGTGAGGCAGGTATAGTTGTGGGAAGACTATCCACAGTACAAAGGAGAAATTGAAAAAGCCCTAGGGCTATTGAGTTTGTTATTTTACTATAACAAAATACCACAGACTTGGTGATATAAAAAGCAGGGATTTAAAGCCGGGTGGTGGTGGCGCGCGCCTTTAATTCCAGCACTGGTGAGTTAGAGCCAGGTGGATCTCTGTGAGTTCGAGGCCAGCCTGGTCTGTAGAGTGAGATCTAGGACAGACACCAAAACTATACAAAGAAACCCTGTCTCAGAAAACAAACAAACAAAAACAAAAAAGCAGGAATTTATTTTCTCATAGTTCTGCAGAGGGGAAATCCACGATGAAGGTGTTGATGATCTATTTTATTTTGAGACCTCTCTCCTAGCCTTGCAATGGCATTCCTCTTTCTGACTCTGCACATGGGCATCCCTCTGTGCTTGGAAGCCACTGATGTCTTCCTACATGTCCTATCTCCTCTTGTGATGAGGCTAGTATATTGATTACAGCTCAATCTGCTGGTCTAATTTAACTCAGTCACCCTCATGAATGCCTACACTCCAAACACACTCATATCCTGATGTGTGAAAGGCTTTAACATATGAATTTGTAAGATTCAGCTCAGCGAACAATAGAGGTTTGCCTGACAACAGTGAAGTGGGCTAGGGACAGAGTAATAGGTGCAATCAGAAGGATAAACAGAAAGAGGGTAAGTTGGCTGGGGCCCTGAATGTCATTCTAAGATGTTTCCTTTTATGCTGAGTGATATAGGAAGCTATTGGTGTATTTTCTCTCTCTCTTTTTTTTGTGGAGGGGTTATGCATGGCCTATGTATTCATTTATATGTGTGGTTGCATGTAGGTGTGGGAGTATTTGTACAGAAGAAAACCCCAGGTGTCATCCACTTTTTTGAGACAGAGACTCTCTCTAATGAACCCAATCACTGTAAGTTACCAGGTACATTAGGCTGACTGGCTAACTACCTCTAGGGATCTACCTATTTCCACCTCTTCCATGCAGACCACCACACCTGGCTTTGCTGGGTTGTTTTGTTTTGTTTTTGTTTTGTTTTGTTTTGTTTTGTTTTTGTTTTTTTTTTCTTACTGGGTTCTGGAGATGGAACTCAGGTCCTCATACTTTCAAGGCAAGCACTTAACTAATGGAGCCATTTCCCCCAATGCCTCTTTCCATTTTAAACCGTACTGACATGTGTGCTTCTTGCTCATATTGAAAGGCAACTTCTGTGAGTGTTTGTGTAGTTTCCTCAAAGAATTCAAACATCAAAGTGTATCTTTTTCTCCATAAATAACAGATAATATTTCACTACATAGTCCCTCAGTAAACATGAGGAACTTGTTCTATGACCTTCTGTGCAGAGAAAACTCTGGATGCCTAATTCCCTTAATAAGGCTTAATAAGGTGGAGAAGTGTTTGTACATAGTGAACAAGCATCCACCCATATACCTTAAATCATCTCTAGATTATTATGATACATAAGATGATGTAAATGCTATGCACATAACTGTTACAATGTGTTATTTAGGAAAGAATAATAAAGGGAAAGTCTGTACTTAGCACAAACATACGTTTTAGGAATATTTTGAACTTTATCGAATCTACAGATATAGAACCTATGGGTACAGATGGTCAACTATATTTTAATTGTGTTGTTGCTATTATTGTTCCTTAGAAGATGTTTCTTAAGTTATTTCTTCCATGAGGTGACACTCTACACATATTTAAGAGCTACGCTTTTGCATTGGTGTTCTCTGCTATGGTGCTCCTTTTTATTTCTCCTTCAGACAGGTATATATTTGAAGTTTGATGACTTTTATCAGCTCTCTTCAAATCCTGATCCATTATCTCCTCAAATATCATCTCCTCTCCATACCCTATATTAGCTCCTTTTGGCATTAGACCTTCTAAAACAGTTCTTGGGACATCTTGTTAAGTGATACAAGCCAGACACCAAAGAACAAGTACTGCATAGCCTGTCTTGTAGGGTATGAAGGGCATAAACAGTTCTTGGGACATCCTGTTAAGTGATACAAGCCAGACACCAAAGAACAAGTACTGCATAGCCTGTCTTGTAGGGTATGAAGGGCATGAAGTAACAGTGATACTGGATCAATAAGTCCTAGGATCCAAAATACAGCATAATGACAATAGTTCATGATATTGGATTGTGTTTTGGAAATTTGCCAAGACAGTCCATTACAGGAGACCTTATCACACACAAACAAGCAGTTGTGAGGGGCCTAGTTTATTTTCTTCACATCAGTATTCATTGTACTGTGTGAGTTGTTTGTTTGTGTGTGTGTGTGTATGCGCGCGCGCACGCACGCACATGTACCAAAACATCCCTCCTTTATTCCTTAAATATATGGAACAAATGAAGTAATTGTTAGGTTGTGATCCAAATTTATTAACCATTTTTGCCTTTTCTCTTTTGATTGAATAATGAACATTTTCAAAGTTCTATTCTGTTTTCTTGATTCTTTTCTTACTTGCTTCTAATTTTCTGCTCATCCCACACAATATTTTTCATTTCTAAAATCTCTAGCTATTTCTCTGATAAGAAATTTTAGTCATTTTTATATTATTATAGTCTACTCATTTGAAAGAGGATATTTCCTATCTTTAATATAAAAATTACCTGTCTAATAATTTCAATGCTTTTCAGATCTAATTCTGTATGTATTGTTAATGGCCCTTATCATTCATAGTATTGTGCTTCCTTGTATATTTTGTTTCATTTCGTTGTATTTTTCTGCTTGGCTTTGGACTCAACCATGAAATTTAATACACCTTTGATTTATGGTTTCCAGATCCACTTGAGGACTGAGTTGTTATTTTTGAATACTTATAGCTTTATTTTTTTTAACCAAATTCATGATTCATTCAGGCCTTTTCCTTTGGTGTTCCAGTCTCAAAAATGCTCAAATTCTAATTCTTTTTATGCAATTGACAGTTGAGAATAATAAAAAGGTCACAAATTTTGGAATAAGCTTGAATTTCCTACTAGCTACATAGCTTAGCATCTACTTACCTCAAAAGTCTACTGTAAAGATTGAATAAGGCCTCTTTGTGTAGGTTGAGTGTGCATGCTTGAACACACGTGTGACAGCAGGCAACAGTGGACAGACAATGGTAGCCTTCTTGTTTATAAAATGCTCATGGTTTGCATAAACCATTATGTTTGCATTTGTTACCTACAAGTAAATCTTCCTTTGCCAATTAGAAAATAGAAAAAACCATTTCAATCTCTCTTCTCATTCCCAGCCTATATCCACAGAACTTGCTTTCTGTTTCTACTTTTCCCAGTTGTTGGCTACCGTAGGCCAATTGCATCTCCTAGAAATATAATTTCTACACTATTAAATATAAAGCATTGAGAAAATGCAACTTATCCACACACCCCCATAGGGAGTTGTTTAGAATCACAGAATCACACGCATATATACAAAACTATTTACGAACGTGGTTCTCAAACTCAACCAAAGCTCTTGTACCTCAGATCTCAACATCTAAAGTAAATTTGACGTTGAAGGCTTATGAGATGGCTCAGTCAATACAATGCTTGCTGTACAAACATGAGGACCAGGATTCTGAGCTCCAGAACACACAGGAAAAGGTGAGTGTAACTTAGCAATGGAGAGGTGGACAGACACAGGTTGGTCCCTGTAGTTCATGTCTAGGCTGCCCAGTCAATGCAATGAGCTCCAAGTTCAGTAAGATATCCTGTGTCAAAAGACAAGGTAGAAAATGACCAAGGAAAATGCCTGACGTATAACTGCGTAGGAACAGGTCTTGCTCAGTAACCACTCCAGACTTCACTGTGTTATCCAGGTTGGCCTCTAACTTATGGTGATCCCCCTGACTCTGTCTCCCCTGTATTGGGGTTAGAAGTGAAATAGAAGGCTCCCCTAAAATGGACCTTCTCAAGCTGTACAATTTATTCAGCTGAATTTTTTTTTACTTTTAATTGTAAAGGAAATAAACAGTTAAGTAAGAGAAAATAAATTCATATTAATAATTTAGAAGACAAGGGAAAACCTTTCACACTCTGCCTTTGAGTCTCTTTTACAATTTCTATGTTTATAATCATAATTCAAAGAAGAAAAGCTTAGTGGGCATAGCATGAAAGCTTGGTGAAATCTCCAAAGAGTAAAGAAAATATATTTTTTCATAACATTTAATTTACCTGATTATAAGTAAATATAAAGATGCATACATTAGAAGCAACTCTAATGCTAATACCTTAATAAGCACTTATTAATATTTTACATGAGTACATAAGCTATCAGAATCTATACATGTATCTTCACTTGAATTCAGTTCCTTGAGGAGCTAATCATAGCCATTGCCAAATGTCTTAGTCTGCATTATAATTATCATAAACTGAGTGGCTTCAGCAATCAGAATTTAATTTTTGCAGTTCCAGAGGCTGGATGTCTAAGGTTAGCTCTGGCCAGAGTCCTATTTCTGGTTTACAGACAGATGTCTTCTTGTTATATCCTCACATGGTTAGAGAGAAAGATCATTTCTCTCACATTTCTTTTTAAAATAACACTGGTCACATAGAACACCACCCTTGTGGCTTCATCTCTTTGCACAGGCTCAGCTTCTAATACCATAGTCCTGTCATGTGATTCTTTGATAGGTACAGCCTTTGGATCACAGCATCAAAATCTTAACATCTAAAACAGCAAGAGTCCCCTCCTCATCACAAAGAGGGCATTGGATCCCTGAGTGATGACATAGGAAGGATCTCTGAGACTCTGTCTGCTGAAGCTAGAAGAGTTCTGCCTCTACTGACTGAGAAAGTTCGTCTCAGAACACAGAATGCTGAAGAACTGGAGCACTAAGATATGAACCTAAAGAAATAAGTCATGCCACAAGCTTTGCTCAGTTTTCAGTATTTTGTCCAAGTATGCTTGCAGAAGGTAGTATTTTTGGATATTTGTCTTCCACACTGAAATGTTGACAATAAACAAACAGCAGCCCCACTGTCTGCAATAGTCTATCTTTTGTAGAGTCATTTCTTGTTAGCAGAGTCCTGAGATGACATGGCGTGTCATAAAGAGAAAGACAGAGAGTGACAAGAGACCTGTTGTTGCAATAAACTAGGAAGCTGTTAGCCATGTGAATGAATGAATGCATTCGTGAGAGTGGAGCCTTAATCATATCTGAAAGGTACCATTATGTTAACCTCTTATTGTCTCAAATGCTGATTAAATCTCCAAGATAGTTTCAGTGGGGACAAACCATAGCACTAATGAATGTATGAGGACACATACCATGTAGAAGTTTCTGAGTGTAATCTATTGGTGGTTGAGGCAAAAAGGACCCATCATTCAGCTTTTGTTGAAATAGTGTTTGGTTTATTCTCTGATGCACACTGACCCAATTCTCAACTTTGTTTCTGCTAGAATTCTATTGTCCTTTAGGTGAGCTTACCTCCTTGTGCTTAAAATGCTCTTCTTAAAAGAATCATTCAACTGTGCAGGTTCATTAAGCTAAACCAATGTGAGATTAAAACATGAAAGATTGTTTTACAAATTGTTCAATATTCAAAACACATTTCTTGACAATCTACTTTGTGCTGATCCTGTGTTGAGAATTAGAGTTGGGGCAGTGTGATGGCTAGTCTCCACTGTCAATCTAAATAACTAGTAAGGTACATCGTTGGGTGTATCTGTGAGGGTGTTTCCAGAGAGGAGCAACTGAAGGAACAAAGCATGCCTTGAGTGTGGGTAGAACCATCCCTTGGTCTGGGGCCCCAGTCTAAATAAAAAGGAGAAAAAGAGAAACCCAGCTGAGTGCCAGCATTCCTCTTTCTCTTCATTCTAGTCAGAGCCACAGATGAGGCAGCTCTCACCACCGTTGCCTTCCCCACCATCATGGACCACACTCCTCTCCAATGTGAGCCCCAAGAAACCATTCCTCCATCACCTCATTTCTTGTCAGGTATTTGGTGACACCCATTGCGGGGAAGCAACTAGTTCATACAGAACCCGTTCATAACCTCATGGAATCTCTGTCTAACAAGGTAGGAGATCATGGAATAAGTATATCAATAATGACAGATAAATGTACAGGACATCCTACCTGTGGGAATACCAGGCATGGAAGTTGATTAATAGATGCCTAAAGACGGAGTATAAAATGGCCATATGTCTATGAAGAAGAAAAGGGTAGTGTCAGGGGAAGCTACTCCAGGGAGAGGTGTAAGCAAATCAGGCACATAGAGAAAGTCATGTGACTAAATCTCCCTTTGAGCAAACTGTGAGAAGAAAGGCAGATGTTAGACTATCTGACCTCAGAGCTCCATGTCCTCGATGCCTATAGAGAGCAAATGTGCTTATTCAGCCTGACCTCGACCTGCATGGAATGCATTGGGTGAATGTTGGTGCCCATCATAGGACAAACGGGAAATAACTGTCAGCCTTACGTTCCTCTGATGTCATAGAGTCATGCCTCCAGCACAGATCAGTTTCTCACCATATCAGAAATCTTACTTGCCCTTAACTGACATGTACCAGCACTGTGGATATAAAATAAAATGTCCCCTCAGAGCTCCCAACAGTCTCTTCTATAGTGCAGGTCATAGCCTGTCTTACAAATAACTTCCTGTCAAAACTCAGGTACCAATATGTCCTCAGAGAAACTCCTCCTTTTATTCATTTTGTTACATTGCTGTTATGAGTAAAGTAAGAAGAAAGGGAGGAGGGCTGGAGAGATGGCTTAGCAGTTAACAGCATTTTTTCTTACAGAGGATCTGGGTTTGATTTCCAGCACCCATAGAGCAATGGTCCATAACTACAAGCATTTGTATGTAGCACAAACAGATACACATGCTGGCAAAACACTCATGCACATAAAAATAAACAAATCTAAAAATGAAAATTTTACAAAATAGAGAATGTTTGGCTTATCTGCTTCAGCTTATGTGCATCTAAAGCACTTATGTCATTAATGTCTTTATTATGGGAGTGTGTTGGCTGGAGTTACGAATTCTGGGGGTAGAGGTTCTGATTAAACACTCAAAAGTGTCTTCTATTTTGTTTTGCGTCTATTGAAAGACAGATTTATTTTTAAAAATTTTAATCTAGTGTATGCGTGTGTGTGTGTGTGTGTGTGTGTGTGTGTGTGTGTGTGTGTCTATGAGTAAAATTGCCTGCAGAGGTCAGAAAAGTCTCCAGATCCCCCTGCAGCTGAAATTACAGGTAACTGTGAGCCAACATGGGTTCTGGGAACCCAACTAAGGTCATCTGCAAGAGCCAAAAGTACTCTTGGGCACTGAGCCATATTTCATTCCAGGGCCTCTTTGGAAGAATAGTTAAATTGTACATTTCCATTATTGAAGAATGACACATAGTCTTCCCATCATTGTATTCTTCTGATAATGGTTCATTTGAAAGCCCAATTTCCCCTTTTATGATGTCTTTATCCCTAATGACTTTTGGTCCAGTATTTTGTCCAGACCTTTGTTTTTTTCCTATGTAGATAGTGAAAATTTTCTAACCAAAGAGGCTGGTGACATTTGGTTCCAGCACTAATTAGGAGCATGTTTGGGAAGATTACACTATGCTCTAGTTATTGTACTACTGAGAGAAGAAGTCATACTATTTTCTCCATTAACTCCCATGATTTTCTTTCACTTTCACTCCTAGATTCAACAGGATGCTAGAAGGTCTTGGGCCATTTTAGAGTTGGTAGCTATCCCCTTAACTCAGTCATCAGTCTCAAATGTGGAGCTTCAGTCTGTATTTCCCAAATCCAAACCTTTCTGGATTTTGTCTAGAACTAACCATCCCACTTGCAGAACTCCTAGGGAAAACCATTTACGCTCTGTCTTTGAGGCAAACACTTCCTAGGATTTATGAGAGTTTACAGAACTCGGCTTTCACTTACTCTCTTTGTTAGTTACTTTGTATCACTGTGACCAAATAGCTGATAGGGATAACTTTTGAAAAGACAAGTTTATTTGGGGTCATGATTCCAGGAGAGTCAGTTCATCATGGTACATATGACATGAAAGGTGTGTTGATCCATGGTAACAGGAGTATGTGGCAAAGTTGTTCATATCTTGATGAGTGTGAAAAAGAACACATACTTCAAGGACCCACTTAGCAAAGGCACTAAGGCTTTTAAATTCATGTCACAAGGGCTGGCATTCAGAACATTTCAGACCCAAACTACAATATTCTACACTTGATCTCTAAAGGATTATGTGTATCTAATAATGCAAATGCGTTCAATGCAAATTCAAAAGTTCCATCACTGTTAAAAAGTTCCAAGTTTCATCTGGAACTCAAGCAAACTCTTAGCTGTGAATCCCTATAAAATCAAAATCTAAGTTACATATTTTATATATATATATATATATATATATATATATATATATATATATCAGAGTAAACACTGCAATTCCAAAAAGCAGAACAGTATGATAGCAAAGAAAAAAATGGAACCAAAGCAAGACCACAACCTAGAAGAGCCCAGGAGTAGCACACATAATGAGTGGTGTCCTCATTTAGCTCTAACGGACTTAGGCAGCCCTGCCTCTGTCACCCTGAAATTGGTAATACACATAGTCTCTCCAGCTAACTCCATTTGATGCCTACAGCTTTCCTTGGCAGATGCTCCATATTCCAGGCATCATTAGCATCCTAGGATCTGCTGAAACTCAGTTACCTCCAGACTTTCATATCATCATGTCAGGTGGGTTAGCAGGACATCCAGCCTTCTACATGTTGCCCTGTCTTGGGGGCTTTACCTTGAAACCTCAGTAAGAGTCCCAGAATTCTCTAACTCTTCATTCGTCATGCCTACAGGATCAGCACCATATAGGATGACACAATATCAAGATGTAGCTTGGCCTACATTACCTATGACTATAGAACCTGTTGGGTGCCCATGTAGCTAAACTTGGAAAACATTTTTCTGGATAATGGTGTGGAAAAGGGATGGCCTCTCTTTTCAGGCACTTATCTTTCAAATGAATTTTTAATTTTGCATACTGTATGGCTCATGGATGGGGCCTCACACTCAAGGCTCCTATCCTATTTTTGTAATACAAAGTGTTTAGTTTATCTTTTATGGTTTTAATTGATTAAACAAGTACCCACAGTTTTTCTTCAGTATTCTCTTTGTAATTTTAAATGTGTTCATGCTATGTTTTTGGCCAAAATGAGTGTTTTTCATGTCTTTCTATTCTACTTTTTCTCTGGAGTTTTATTATAAACCTAGCTAAAAACAACAAGTAGTAATCGTGATATAGTCTAGTTGTTAATGTTCTCATGGAAGGAGGAGATGTAACGAGCCACATGAGAGAATATGGATTAATATAAAAGGGTTAGTTTAGGTTTAGAGAGCTAGTTGGGAACAAGCCTATGCTAAGGCCAAGTTTTCATAATTAATAAAAAGTCTTTGTGTCATTATTCAGGAGCTGGAAGTCCAAGAAAGATTTGTTATAAATGGTGCCCACTGTGGGGCACATATATCCAAACATTGGACCTGAGAAAGCTGAGAAAAGTTCTGGACATGGAGCCAGATGCAGCTTCCTAACAACCCCGGTCTCTCTGGCTCCTAACTGGTGCCCATGGGTGTGAGGCTGGGCTCTCACAGAAAGGCAACAGCTATAGCCCAGAATCAGTGGAGTAACCTGCTGGACTTACCCAAGGGGGGGCAGAGCCTGCAGACAACACTATGTGCTAAGAAGAGTTACAGAAGGAGTCTACAGACACACAGGGGTGGCCTGGCCTTTAAGGCTTGGCTCATGCAGTCAGTGAGCAGCTATAGGTGCACAGAAAGCCAGGTCCAGACCAATAAAACCTCTGAACAGATACAGTATGCTTGAAAATGTGCTTAGATGCTTAAGAAAGAAAATAAAATATGTATAAACAGTCAAGGAAAAATATAAATAAATAATTCTAAAATAATAAAGTCTTTCAAGTAATATATAAAAAACAAGCCATATAAGAATAGAAAATACCACACAGGATGTTCAAACCCCATATAGTGCTTTATTAACTTTAAAATTTTTAAATGGTAAGGAAAAAGGAACAATGGCTTCAGAGAGACATTGAATAGTAGAAAAAAACTGCTCAATTAAAGCAGCCTATATATTTTAAGGATATCTTAACTTCAGAATTGAAGCCAGGAAATGTGTTATATTGCGGGAGAGGTTATGCCTTTGTTTCCACAGGAACAAAAAGCTATGGATTCCTTACAAAATTAATAAAGATCAGATCTGACCAGGGGAGACCTTCTGAAAATCTTGGCTGTAGACATGAAGGAAAAAAACAAGAAAAACTGCAAGACAAGTGACATAGATGCTGGTCCCTCTATGTGGGAACAACTCTGAGACTGAATGAGACATGCTAAACCTTGCTGGCTACAGGGTCTTTATGACTTATCATTACATGCCATCCTTTTGCATGGCATGGATGGAGCACTATATTATAGTTTGGTTATGCAGTCCAAAGAGACTTAAGAAGTTAACAGATGCCTTTTACCTGCTCAAACATAGAGCAGAGAATCATCTTTACCTGATTTGTGCATACTGCAATTCCATATTTATGTTAATGAAGATTAAAAGTTTGTGTATTTTCAGAATAAAAGGACCAGACACCAATGAAGACAAGACAAGTAGCCTAGGTGATCCAGCCTCACAGAATGGCTCCGTTGCTGTTTTCTCAAAAATCTGCACCCAGGACTTCTGTGGAATAATCCTCTTGTACAGTATAAAGATTTGTCACTCAAATTGGTTTAATAAAATGCTGATTGGTCAGTAACCAGGCAGGAAGTATAGGTGGGGCAATCAAACTAAGAATGCTGGGAAGAGGAAGGGCAGAGTCAAGGAGTTGCCAGACAGATGCAGAGGAAGCAAGATGAGAATGTCATACTGAGAAAAGGTACCAAGCCATGTGGCAAAACATAGATAAGAATTATGGGTTAATTTAAGGGTAAGAGCTAGTTAGTAATAAGCCTGAGCTACCTGCTGAGCATTTATGATTACTATTAAGCCTCTGAGTGGTTATTCAGGAATTGGGGGGTGGGAGAGAATTTACACAGGACAGCTAGCTAAGATGGTCCAGTCTCACAGACTACTACAGCCAGGACTTCAGTTAAGCCTTGCAATTTCCCATCACACAGAGCCTGGACAACAAATGATACAGCAAGCTCTCCCAGGACTTGAATATTATATCATTGTTCACAGGGTCCCCTAAAGATGCTGTCACCTCCACATTTCCAAGAGGTAGGGTGGGTGGTTTTTGATTATCTGGTGGGTTGTGGATGTTTATCATGTTTGGGGAGTTAGTTGCAAGTTGTTATTGGTCATGATCAGGAAGCAAACTAAACAAAGGAGGTTAGATTAAGGGGTTTCTTTCTTTCTTTCTTTTTCTTTCTTTATCCTTCTTTCTCTCCTATCTAGTGAAAAAAGGGGGGATATAGGAATTATAAGATAAAAGAGTAGATTATTGAATCTACTTTTAAGCTAAAAAGCAATGACTAGTCTCAAATGTTTTACATTGGTATGGATTTTTGTATATTGATACAAATTTAAGGTTACTTTTGCTGTAACACACTGTATTTGTATTTCTATTCTTGTTTAAGGTATTGTATCTATGCAGCTAATTGAAAATGTAATGTAAAGTTCTAGTCCTTGGAAGCTATTATTACAAAATGTTTAGGATAATTAAAAAATACAGGTTAGTAGTTAGTCATCTACAACAATCAAACTTGTAGTCATGTTAGGTATATTTTCAAGTTTAAACAGAGATATATATTAGATAGATGGGTGGTCTTCAAACCCTTCAGAGATCTATAGAATATGGCATTTAAGATGTTTTAATAACACGAGGCTTTTTGTGACAGTGAGATACATCTGCTCCTGGCAGCATCAATCTATTTCAGAAAAGATGATGGGCATCAAAGAACATCTATATGGAGTTTGCTTTCAATATAAAAGGGTTAATTTAGGTTTAAAGAGCTATTTGGGAACAAGCCTAAGCTAAGACCAAGCTTTTATAATTAATAAAAGTCTCCATGTCATTATTCAGGAGCTGGCAGTCCAAGACAAACCTGCTATAGTTCTTATTCCCTCTTGAAACCTCATGAGCACATTTTATGGTCTACACTCTTGCTGGCATTCTTGCCTTCTGGCCTCCCATCTGATTAGCCCATTAAGTTCTGCTTACAATATTGGTCTTCTCTATTTTGAAGCTCTGAACATTTCCAAATTCCTCTCACAAACCAGTTGGGGGTGGATATGATGATACATTATATACAAGAACGAAATTGGTGATGAATAAATAAAAGACATTCTAAAAGAAAGGGAGAGGGAAGTTATAGTAAAAGTGATTTAGAAAGAGTTCTTATTTCATGAAGCTTACATTGTGGTGGTACAAAAGACAATGGGGGATAAAGAAGATAGACACACGGCAATGACAAATACTTAAGAGTAAAGAAGAATGAAAGTGTCAGGAAACCTTTCCTCAGAAAGATGACTGTTTAAGGGAAGCCCTGAAGGACTTCAGGGAGAGAGCAGTTCAGCAAGATTACCAACATGTGAAGGCTTTGTTTCCCGATACCAGCAGACAAGCAGTGAGAAGGGATTGAAGTAGAGTGAGCACAAAGAGAGTAACAGAAGATGGAAAGAGACGCAGTGAGGAGTGTAGCAGGAATCTTAAAGGTACTTATTAATAAAATCAAACCTGAGGCCAGTTATTGGGGTGAATGCTGGAAGATCAGAGAAGCAGAACAAGCCACAGCTACCTCACCTTGCCGGTTCCTCAGCTGATCCTGTTTCCTCAGACTGGAAGCCTCTGAGTCCTTATCCAAATGAATCTCAGCTGAACTGCTTCTCGAAAGCCTGAATGCTTAACCAGCTAGAGGCTTCTAGTTTCTGGTCTTCACGCCTTATATATCTTTCTGTTTTTGCCATCACTCCCTGGGATTAAAGGCTCACTTCTTGGGATTAAAGGCGTTTGTCATCAAGCCTGGCAGTTTCCAATGTGGCCTTGAACTCACAGAGATCCAGAGGGATTTCTGCCTCTGGAATGCTAGGATTAAAGGCATGTGCTACCACTGCCTATCCTCTATGTTTAATATTGTGGCTGTTCCGTTCTCTGACCCCAGATAAGTTTATTAGCGTGCACAATATTTCCGGGGAACACAATACCACCACAGAGGAGCCCGACCAGACAAACGTGGATGCCGATATAAGGAGTCCAGTTTCTACTCAAAATGAAATAAGGACATACTGCATAGAAGTGAGACAAGACTAGTGATATTTGCATAAAGTCTGTCTATAGTGGGGAACAGAATGAAAGGGGACAGAGGGCAGAGACAGAACCAACTTAGAGATAATTATAAACAATCAAGATGAGGGCCTGGGAAAACAGCTCAGAGGCTCAGAAGACATACTGCTTTTCTGGAGGACCTGATTTTAGGTTCCAGCAACCACATCTAGCTCCTAACCACCTGTAACTCCAGCTATAATGACATGATGCCCTCTTACAGCCTCTGCCTGGACTACACTCATATACACAAACACATGTACTCATACTTTTAAAAGTAGAAATCTTTTTAAGACTGTATCAATCATAAGAGAACTGATGGTGATTTGGAGCACATAGACAGTGATGAGAAGAGGTTGAGTACATGCCAGTCACTGTGTTTACCAGTCAGAGGTAGTTATTACTTTGCATTAGAACACAATAAAATTAAAAGGAAAATAGTAAGTGGACAGGTAAATGGGTTAGAAGTTTGTGGATAGTCTTGATGAACAGTCTCTGGGCAACTCAATAGTGTGGCCACCTGCTAGACCATTGACTCCCCATATTAGAAAGTCTGGGTTGGCTCCAGCCTTTAGCAGACACACAGACAGAAAGAAAGTCAGAGAGAGACACACTGTGAAAGTCTGCCAACTGTGGTAGAAGAGTTGATATTGTCACGGCCTTCTGACAAATTTGTTTGTTCCTTTGTTTACCAGACATTGTCCTAACCCATGTGATGTTATTCTCTAAGTACAAGCTACAGTTTGGAAATGAAATGCCCCAACCCCAAAAGCTCAGGTAGTAAAGTCTTGGTCCCTAGTCCATATTGCTATTAGGTGGTATAAACTTTAGAAGCTGGATCCTACTGGGTGGACTTAGGGCATTAAATCCTCTCTGTTTTTAGGTTGAATTTCTTAATTATTTTGTTGCAGTAACTGAAAGCTCATGGCTAACAGAGGTACTGTCACTTTCAGTCCAGAGTTCCTCCACGTGGAACTTGGAGTTCTTGGAGAAAATACAAGATTGAGAAAACATGGGACCTTAATTTATTGCCTGAAGAGAAAAGTGCACTCTGAGACCCTAGGGAGTAGGGTACAGCATTTGTCATTTCTTTCTCTTCATAATAGTGAAAGTTTTGCTTTTTGTGAAGTAGATTTCTTTGTGTCTGTTTCTCTGAAAAAATATTTTCGTCATCCTTTCTGTGAAAATCCCCCTTTTGGAGTAAAAGGGTGCTTTCCAGCCAGCTCGGGGTGTTTATGTTCACTGGCATTGGGGGGGTTTCCATTGAGCACACTCAGTGGTCATTCCAATCTAGTCCCCCAAGGTCGCTATACTGGCCAGTCACTGTCAACAATAATTAAAGAGAACATTTAAAGTAGCTTCATGAGTGAGTCACAAACAATCTGAGGTTTGGTGGGCAGGGGTGGGGGGTGGGGGTTGTATTTCCAATGGCATTAGTTCACAAAAGCGAATGTTTTGAAGTATATGCCACCCTAATCAGTATTTCCCTTCTGACTTTTCCTTGGCTCTGTCAGGATCCTTGGATTCTGAACGCTTTGCTTCCATCTCATGCCGTAGTTAGACATTTTTTCTGAGTCACTCTTGACAGTTTTGCTGTATCACTGGGTAGGAACCTGGAGGCAGGAATGTAGCATGAATCTTAGAAGGTCTTATTAATAAAATCAAACCTGAGGCCAGTTATTGGGGCGAACACTGGAAGGTCAGAGAGACAGATCAAGCCACAACTAACCTCACCTGGACAACTTCTCAGCTGGTCTTGTTTCCTCAGACTGGAAGCTTCTGTGTCCTCATATCCAAATGGTTCTCAGCTGAACTGTGTCACTCCAAAGCCTAAACACTTAACCAGCCACAATGCTTCTCCAGGCCAAAGGCCTCTCCAGGGCAAATGCCTCTCCAGGGCAAATGCCTCTCCAGGGCAAATGCCTCTAGTTTCTGGTCCTCACGCTTTATATACCTTTCTGCTTTCTACCACCACTCCCTGGGATTAAAGGTGTGGCTTTCTGGTATTAAAGGTGTGTATCACGGTGCCTGGCCGTTTCCAATGTGGCCTTGAACTCACAGAGATCCAGAGGGATTTCTGTCTCTGGAATGCTAGGACTAAAGGCGTATGCTACCACTGCCTAACCTCTATGTTTAATATTGTGGCTGTCCTGTTCTCTGACCCCAGATAAGTTTATTAGCATACACAATATTTTGGGGAACACAATACCCCCACACAGGAACTGAAGCAGAGACCATAGAAAAATGCTGCTTAATGCCTTCCTCTCTTGGCTTGCTCAGCTTGCCTTCTTACACCACCCTGGACCACCTGTTCAAAGGTGGCACCACCTATAGTGAGCTAGGTCCTCCTACAGCAATGATTAACCAAGAAAGATCTGCACCAACATGCCCAGTGGCCAATCAGATAGAGGCAAGTCCTCAGTTGAGAGTCCCAGGTGACTCTAGTTTGTGTCATGGTGACAAGGAGCAACCATCACAATCACCATTGACCATTTGGGTGTCAGCGGTTAGATTTTTACCATTGTCAACATTTGGGGATTCCCTGGATTATCATTGGGTGTTTGTGCTTTCCTCCATGGGCTACCGGTGAATCTGGGATGAGTTCAAAGACAACAGGAGAAAAGGAGTAATCTTTTTCTTTTGTGATTTATCAATAACCGAAATTGTTATTGCCCGTCATCTAAACAGGCAAGCAATGAGTTAGGCAATGAGAAAGATTCAGGGCAGTACTGAGGCAGTGAGAATACAGAGCCTAAAGGGGTCATGCTGGGGGAGGGAGACAGAGACTGTGTCATGAAAGTCCCCACAAAACTGGGAAATTTCAGCTTTAATCTAGAAGGCAGAGGGAGAAAAAAAATATTTAAGCAAGAAAATACACTATGAACATTTTGACTTGCCAAAGATAAGACACAGGACAGCCATAGTCATGACAGACAGTTTCAAGTTTCAGGACTGAGATTGGCACAGAAGAGGCTGAAAATTATGGACTAGAACAGATACTGAGGCATGAAAATTTGCATGATTTGAAAATTAAAGGAACTATGGGTATATTGAGGAAAAAGAAACAGGTGACACTTCCTTTCATGTATGTCTTGGGTATCAAGATGATAGGTGATGCCATTTGCCAATCTATTTTGTGTCTCACTTTTGATCTAAGCTAACAGCATTCCCATTAGAAATGTGGTACTGGTGGAGGGAAATCGCAGGTGCAGATGCTCAAAGTCTGTAACATACAGAGATCCAGTCCAGGGCCCAGGTAATCTACAACTAAAACTTTGAGAGTGGTTGCTGTCATTTATGGAGAAAATAGAAAGTGAAAAAAAAAAACAAATTCTGAGGAAACAACTAGAAATTGAGATGGGTGGACAGAGAGAATGCAGTATCAGAAGGAAAGAAGATATCCGGTGAGAAGGATATTCTGGAAGCCAAAAGGTCAGAGTCTGCAAGAAGAAGGGGTCATCAATACATCAAATCTCATAGAGCCAACGAAAAGGCTGCACTGTGGTTATCAATCGGAAGGTACATGCATCCATTTTTAATGGACTCTGAGAAAGTAGAAGACAGGGTTGATTTTAATATTCTCAATGGTGGAGGAGAGCCCTGCCTTAGGACTTTGGCTGAAGCAACGCAAGGGCTAAGAGGGGTTCCTTTCTGTGAGAAGAAGAGGGACGGTTTAAAAATACAGAAGAGGGATAAATGTAGCGGGGACAAGTGAGGATGGAGGTGTGAGCTCAAGATCTGCTGTAAATAGAAGTCGCTTTCCTTGAGGCTGGGAAGTGAAGAATCGAGTGTGAAGTTGATCCTACTTCAGCTCCAATTATCTTTGGGATGTGGACAGCATCTCAACCAGCAGAAAGGGAACAGGCACTAGAAACTTGACAGTGTAGGGAAAATCTTGATACACATAAGGCAAATAGCAGGATACCAGGGGGAGATGGATGGAGGTCTTGTTGAACTTAGCAAGTGGTCTTTCTGAGTCTAGAAACCCATAAATGGTCCTGGAACCAAAATTTATCCATTATTTCTCTAATGTTGAGTAATTTGCATGTAGAAGCAGGAAATTAGGATTCTAAGATTCATATGGTGGAAACTCTTCTGGGAAACTACTTTACCCTTTGTATGATGAATGTCTAAGGATGCTACAGCTGGCTACAACCTAGAATGTGCTTCCCAGACCATATGCAGAGAAGTAAGAAGTCAATGAAATCCTTATGAGCACACATCTGTACTGTAAAAACTTTTCAAAAAATTAGCCAGGCGGTGGTGGTACATGCTTTTAATCCCAACACTCTGGAGGCAGAGACAGGCAGATTTTTGTGAGTTCGAGGCCAGCCTGGTCTACAGAGTGAGTTCCAGGACAGGCTCCAAAGCTACAGAGAAACCCTGTCTCAAAAAACAAACAAACAAACAACAACAACAAAGAATTAACAAAGAAATGAGAAAAGCAGTGAGGGGAAATACAAAAGAGAGGCAGTAACAAAATATTGCCACTTGGCTCACTTGGAAAGTGATTATTCCAACTTTGCCACATTGAATTTGCCTATCCTCAGACAGGAGTTGGCATCCCTCTTGCAGAAAGAAATAACCACCTTCCTGTGCAGCGGGTGCAGACAGCTAATTAAATGAAACAAAAGTTAGCACTAGTGGAGAAGGTTTCATTAAGAGGCCTCTGTGGATCACTCAAGTAATTATGTCTGTCAAGGGAGGGTATTATAGAAGGAATGTTATGTTCAGAGAGCACACAGTGTTGTTAGTGTTATACTTCAGCAGCCTGAGACATGAGAGCATCCCTTAACATGCCGGTGCCCTTAAGAAAACCAAAGGAGAGAAAACACTTTGGCCTACCTTCTCCAGAAGTCAGAAGAAATTTAAGGACGGAAAGAGTTGATTGCAAGCAAAAGATTGCAGGAATCTACTAACTCCTCCATTTGCTTTTGCTGTCTTCACTAAGCAATAAACTAATTAGTGGGGTGTGGTGGCACACATGTTTAATCCTAGCATTCAGGAAGTAAAGGCAGGCAGATCTCTGGGAGTTTGAGGTCAGCCTCGTCTACATAGGAAGTTCCAGGCCAGAGCTACACAATGAGACATTATCACAAACAAACAAATAAACAAATACAAAACCAATTAACTAATTAGGCCAAAGACAAATGTCATAGCTCCCAGAAAACAGTGCTTCAATAATAACCAGTGCTGATCAAGAAATCTCTGTCTTCTCTAGAAAGCTCTTCAATCCCAATAAATAAATAAACAAACAAAGAAATGTTAAGTGAATAATGTGTGTGTTGAGTCTATATGAATGTTTATAACAAGCACATTTATTTTATATCAAAGGAATGAGATTACTTTCCTCGTTTCTTGGTTTTGTTTGTTTGGTTGATAATGAAAACATTAACCACACTATCAGACAAATTATTTTTAGGGTCTCAGTTTCTCCGTCAGCATAAGAAGATGATTTAGCGAAGTAGCAGATGGGAGTGAAATTTCCCACTTAAATTAAATGATCGTAATTACTTGAGTTTCTTTTTTGTTTGTTCATTTGATTTGGTTTTTTAGTTTTTCGAGAGAGAGTTTCTCTGTGTAGCTTTGGCTGTCCTGGAACTCACTCTGTAGACCAGGCTGGCTTCAAACTTGTAGAGATCTGCCTACCGCTATCTCCCCAGCACTGTGATCAAAGGCGTGGGCTTTAATTTTAATTTAGAATTAATTAAAGGTGCGTGCCTTTAATTTAGGAGGATAATCAGTCCTTTGGGGATAAATGACCTCATTTAACTCTAATTATTTCCCTAAAGACCATATGCCTCACCACGGATGTTAGTACTTTAATGTGGATTTGAAGGGACCACAATTTTGTATATAACACACTGAACAATTCTACCCAATTGTTTAATGGGAATTGTAAGAGGTAACCTTGATTTTTCTTTTTCCTAACGTTCTACACCCAGGCCATATAATCCTCAAACTATGATCATATACCTGGGATTTCTCATCATCTCCCTACGGCCAAAGGCCCAGCTCTCTGCTCTCTCTAAGTGTTCCTTTGGCACTGTAAATCAGACCAATCTTCTATATAAACTGTCAGTGACTTTCCAAATCACTTTGAAGACCATCAAAACTCCTTCCTAGACTCAAGAAGAGCCAGAATAAGAGGTTTCTCCCATAACCTCCCAGTAATTTTCTCTTGCCTGTCAGGCTCCCAACAACCCAGGTTCTTTTGCTGTCCTTTGAACATGCACAGTCACACTTCAGAAAACTGCTGGGCAGTCTCCAGGGCTCTAAGTTAATTAAACGTTCAGATAAACAATGAATCTATTTTAGCATAATAAGGCCATTTATCCATGAGATATATTTATACTAAACACTAATTTGTTGTTTATTTGAAATTCAAATCTAATTGGGAGCCCTATATCATCATTTTCTAAATCTGGAAATCCTACTCTTTGCACTTCTTAATAGGCACATACAACAGATTAAAGGGGACAAGTGGATGCATGGCCTCAATAGAAGGGTTTCTGCCAGTTTACAAACTGTGCAAAATGCCATAAGATAGTAATTTCCCTTTAGATACCATAGAAGTTTAGCAACGAGGAACACAGGCAAGTTCAGGTGAGTAACTAAGTCCATACTTTCCATACTTTCTGAACACAAATGAACAGTAACCAACCAAATGGGAGCAAGCCAAACCTCTTTATTCTGAGTGTGCAATAGCACAGAAGTTGGCCACCTTCCCTTGGGTTTTGCTAAAACTCATTGGCGGGGAGAAGGGTGGGGAAACACACAATAGAAAAGAGAGACTGCTTTGAGAATGCTTCATTGTAGGTTGTTGGCATAGAGACACTGTGGGCAGGCTCCATAGCAGTAGATATGCCACAAGGCAGGCGAAGGGTGAGTCTTTAGTCTCCTTGGTCCTGCCTTAGTGGAAGCAAAACTTAGAAAAGCCATCATCAGTTATTATTCAAGTCCTGGCCATTGTAACTGTCCATCCATCTTACTGGATGGTTAATAGAGACAGAGTTAGGACATCCAGACTGACTGACAACAGATTGCTTTCTAGACTTGGCTTCCTGGAGAGGTTGTTGGATATAAGAGGTCAGTGCTCCATTTTATTTATAAAATGAGCCTCTCAGGTCAGAGGCTGTACTATGCAAGCCAGTGGCCCCTAGACACATAGTTGAATTTAAGTTAACTAAAATTAAAATCCACAGTATCTTAGGGTTTTATTGCTATGAAGAGACACTATGACCATGGCAACTCTTATAAAAGGAAACATTTAATTGGGGATAGCTTACAGTTCAGAGGCTTATCCGTTATCATCATGGTGGGTGGCATGCAAGCAGATATGGTGCTGGAGAAGCAGCTGAGAGTTCTCCATGTTGGTCCACAGGCCGCAGGAGACTGTGTACCATATTGTGCATAGTTTGAGACCTCCACAGTGACACACTCCCTCCAACAAGGTCACATCTACTCCAAAAAGTCACACCTCCTAATAGTGCCACTCCCTAAGGGCCAATCATTTACACAATGAATCTATGGGGGTCATTTCTACTTAAACCACCACAGTCAGTATTCATCACATTAACCACATCCCAGCCACAAGCAACCCCATATGGCTAGTGGCTACCAAATTGAGTGATGCAGAAGTGGAAGATTCTCCACACTGCCGAAAGTTCTGCTGACCAGCACCTGAGAGATGACCAGCTGACTTTAAACTTTGCTCGTTAGACAACTGAACACCTCTAGGAAAATTCAGCACCATTACCTCCCCACTGGAGAATCTCCACCTTCTCACTGTCCCTCTGAGCCCCATTTGCTCTGCCTTCCCACAACTCTCCATAGTTCATTCTCTTTCTTAATTAGCCTACTGTGCCATTGTCCTGCTTTACGCGTTCCTAGTTTCCTGGGTGGATGGCCTCCTTTTCTCACAAATAGTTTTTAAAAGTTACTCTAGTGAACACTTACCGAATCATCTTATTCTGCTTCCCTGGAATTGCCTTTGCTCCTGCTGCTGCCCGACATGCAGCCAGAAGCCTACCCTGTGCTGGCACTCCCAGACTCCGTGATTTCATTGATGGGGTACCCGTCCCGGCAGAACCATCGGGGGTCTCTCAGATGGAAATCAGATAAGAAATTCCTTAGTCTCTAAGAACAGGAAATCTTTGACTTCCTGGGCCATTGGTCTGTAACAGTTAAATGTTACTTTAGAGCAGGAGAGAGCAGCCGCTTTACACAAGGCCAGACAGATAGAGCAAAAACAGTGAGAGAGTAAAGATGCACCGAGCAAGAGACAGAGACTAGACGTGGGGCACAGACTCCAGGTTCCTGCAATGCAGCAATCTGGATTTTGATTCCCAAGGCCTGGTCACCTCGTTGCCCTCCAGTTTAATCGCACAACCCATTGTCCTTCCTATGTATTTTCTTTGGGGCTCAGAATAATTTGAATTGATTTCCTGTAAACTGTAAGCAAATGAGACCTCACCAGTATACATTGGCAAAGGGAAATTTTGAAGCCCTCTATTTAGGCCCTTGGCTTTCTCCAAGTGTCATGTAGGACTGACCACCAAGCTCTCATTTTTGAGACAGTACAAGATTTGTTATACCTAAGGCGTCGTTTCTTGAAAGGAAATGAAGGAACACAGGATACCATGTGAAAAGTAGGTTATAATTGTTTTAGCATAATGTACCATGATTAATAATGCCCACCTTCCAGGTCCTACAGTAAAAAACAGAAAAAGGCACAGGGAACATTTCTGTAAAATTATCTAGATCATTAAAGTCACACAATCATTTGAAAAGAACAATTCTTACTTTTAACTCTGTTTATTATTTATTTACTCCATAAATTTTATTAAGCATCTTTCATGGAGTGGGTACTAGGAAAGACACTGGGATTTATGTTATCTTATTTATTTTATATTAAATCATAGCATTCAAAATCTTCTGAGTTTTGTGCTATTACAACAGGAACAGATACATAACAGATACTTCCCTGGATTCAATGTGAGACATGCTGGTAAGGCAATCCTAACCCTTCCTTTGTTAATGAATGTCCTATACAGTGTGGACCTCAGCGCATTGACAGTGGAACCCTGTGGTACAGAATGTCTCCCTTTCCTCCCAGAACCACTTGTTCAGATCCTGTGGGTATTCCATTTGTGATGGCTTGTCTCCTTCTTGGGGGAGTCACCTGCTCTCATTCAAAGATGAATACATCTTCCTTATCCCCCCGCCTCAAGCTAATAGTTTAATTTCCTGTATACAAGCTTTCCCTGTGATTTATTTACATGTTGAGTAAAAGATAATCTAGTAAAAAATTAACCTTTAATCTAGTGAAAAATATCCTCTTCTCTTTCTCTATGATGGAGTCAGTGTTCCAGCTGCTATATAAACTGAAAAATCACACTGTGGAGTCTCTTATGCTACCTGCCCCTGTATTCAGAATCAGATCCTCTTTAGAGCATGGGATGAGGAATCTCAGCTGTTAACTTGATGAGAATCTGCCGAGACACTGGTCTCTGTGCATGCCTCTGCAGGATCTCCTGGATTAGGTTAATTGAGGTGGCAAGATTTGCTCATTGTGAGTGGCATCACTCCATGGGCTGGGATACTGGACTTAGCACAGGCATCCAGCACTCTCTGTTTCTTGATGGTAGAGGAGATATAGCCAGGTGTCTCAAGATCCCTCCACTGCGACTTCTCCCACCATGATGGAAAATAACTTTGAACTTTGTGAACCTTTTTCTGCCCTGGAGTTGCTTTTGTGAGGGCATTTTAGCACTGCAACAGAAAAAGTAACTAAGACCACACGTACCTAAGGTAGTTTTCCATTGCCGTGACAAAGTATCTTTGAAAAAGCAATTTAAAGGAAAAAAGATTTAATTTGGGTAGTAGTTTCAGAGCTTCGAGTCCATGGTCACTGGGTTTCTTCAGTAACACAGACCATCATGGAGGTGCAGGAGGAAGCAAAGTTGTTCCTTTCACGGTGGATAGGAAGCAGAGAGACAAAAAGCAGGGAACAGGTACACCCTTCAAGACCACACCTACAATGACCATTCCCTCAAATGCCGCCTCACCTCCCAATAGTCCGTGGAGCCTTGAATTCACCAATGAGTTAAGTCATTGATGAAATCGGGGCCCTCATGGTGGACTCCCCTCCCCAGGCCCCATCACTGATAGTGATGCACTGGCACCAATCCTAGTATGAATGAAAACAAAGTTCAAGAGGGAAAAAAAGAATCTCGGGAAGAGTCCATTCACAATTCACTATCAAATGCCTACAGGGATCTCTGAATGGGTATCTTTTATACTTGGAAACGCCGCCCTCCTCAACCACTTCCTGATATTTCATCACAAGCATAAAAAAAATTCCCTTTTAGCTTCTGCAGAGAAGCCTTTTCTGAGTTCTGTACATTATGTCGCTTCTTTCAATACGTTGTAACAGGTGACCAGGTAATTAAAAAGACATTTAAAGAGACACGGGCCAAGTCTCCCTCTCCCAAGTACCAGTCTGCAACCGTGCAAACACAGAGATGGGGGCGACACAGTAAGACACTGAGGAGGGACACTGGGGGAGATGACAGGGAAGGCCACTGCAGCTACAGGCTCTGTTGGTGAGAGTTACTACAGAGAACTCAACCATGTTCCTTCTTCAAAAACAGGCATCTAAAGCCAGACCAAGAGCAGAATAAGACTCTGAAAATACCATGCTTCTTTGACTCTGTTCTCTTCTAGTTTCGTTATCCATCTGTGGGGAACTTGCCTTTTGTAAAACCCTCATTACAACTATATTTTAGACTAACTTGTAAAAAGGGCTTAAATATTTTATGCAGCTTTTTCTCCTCCTTTTGAAAGTTTGGTATTAATGATATAAAGAAATATTGTGACAGTTTACCTATGGCTAAGCTCACTTTTAGCCAAAGAGTTTACCCATGTATTTATTTGGGCACTTGGTACTTGATGTATCATAATATAGACTAGGCATGATGGCTCCCAACTGTAACCCCAATACTTAGGTAACAGAGACAGGAGGATTACCCCCAAGTTCCAGGCCAGCCAGAAGTACATATCTCAGCCAAAAGCTTATTTCAGAAAACAAAAGCATTCATTATTTGGCTCAAAGTAAACAGTATTAACAAACATAAAAAAGATATTAAAATGTATTTATACAATCAAAATTTTCTCATTGCTTTGCCTTTTGATGACTAACAATACTAGAGACAGTAAGCATCTTGTGTCAGTTCTGCATTTAACAGGCACACATCGTAACAGTCAACCACTAAATATCATGTTTCTCTTTGCTATCCTACTGAATTTAGGAGTTCCAGTCTGCTCTTAGTTTGCTGGTGCCTATTGCCAGTGACTTTAATGATGAGCTGATTTGAATATTACTAAGTTCTGTTTTCTACCCAGCGATCATCCTCACTCGTCTCCAGGTGACGGGGAGCATTCCACCGACAAGTGTGCTGAAGCTAACTGTCAATCCACCCCACAGAAGAGCAGCTTGAGGAGTGTTGGTGATTCTGCTCCTAACAGGCTCAGGTGCCTGGCTCACAGTAACATTTTCTTGTACTCTCTTCTTCTAGATCTTATAAGCAAGGTGATAAAAATGAGTTAGAAAGGCTTCTGGTGCATTTTAGGTACATTTTTATAAAATATGGTTTGCCTTGTCTTTGAAAATATGCAAAAGAACTTGCCTACATACCCAGTCTAACTTTGGGGGAGGTGGTTAAGTATGCAAGGTCGGAATTTTTATTCAAATTTTAATTCTGTAGGAGTTGTTGGCCTATACAGACGTTCAAGTCACTCCTTTTAAGTCAGTTATTCTAATTTATCATTCTCTTTAAGCACATTTATTTAATCTAAGTTTTCATTGTCTTTTGGTTATGATAAATGTAGCTCTTATCTTAACATTTTTCTCTAAGCATTTAGCAGATGTTGATGGTTGACAAGCAATTCTTTGACTTCCCTTCTTGACTAGAGTTAACAAGCCTGTGTTCAGTGTCCCTCTCATGTGACAGATTGCCTTCTTTCAGTCCTCTCACTGAATATGGTAAAACGAACTGCTGTGCTGTGATCTGTGTCTTTACGGTGGCTTTCAGTCATCCATGGTCAAAAGAAGCACGGTGTGTGCTCAACACAAAGAGATCACCAAGATTCTGCATTGGCAGTAGTTCTCACTGATGCTTCTCATAAGGTCAAAGGGAAAGATTAGCCTTCCAATAAGATGTAGAGATGCAAGCTGCACTTTATATGCTTGTTTTGAATTTTATGATGAACAACAAGCTCTTGCCTACTTCTTGGAAGCTTTTAGGGCTCTCAAGAAAAACAGTCTTTTGCAATATACAGTCCAAATGTATTTGACACTGGAGGAATGTAATCAATGAGAAGCTAGTACAAAATGCTCCAGACATGACCAGGATAAGCATCGAGAGTTATTTGTGCCTGGAAGTGTTCGACCAGGACAAACAACAAATGAGAGCCTCTATGCTGTCAGACAGGAATGACTTTTATTTATTTATTTTTGTAAATAAACAACACACAGCAAAAATTCCATCCGCTCCTGTGGACTGCATTCTAGCCACTCCAGACCCCCCACACACATCACTTACCTTCTATTTGGTCTTCTGACCTCCTCTCTGCTTCCATGCCTACTTTCCTGCTTAGCTCCCTAGCATTTGTAAATTAATAAATCTAGTGCAGTTGATTGTGATTTCAATATACATTTGCAAGGATTTTCAGGCACTTCAAGTATTCTCTCCGCTTCTTCTGCACCATTCATTTATAGTAGACTTGTAATTATGACAGATTTTCAATAGACTTTTATCTCTCTGCTTATCTGTAAACTTTACATTCTAAGATCCCCAGTAGATGGCTGAAGCTGTAAATACTATCAACCCTATATATGCTATGTTTTTTCCCTTATATAGACATACTTACAATAAAGTCAAGAATTTTGTTGACTTCTATTTGGCACATTATAATTTTTGTTTATTATTATTGCACTATTGCCAAGAGTTGATCCAAAAGTTCAAATGATTATTGAGTAAGCAGTAGGTGAATAAGTTATACAGCAAAGACACACAGACAGAGGGATTGTTTACATCTGAGATAGGGCCCAGCAGGACAGTAGAATGAGCTATATTACACCTTATTATTTGTGTCTAAATTTTTTCATTTAGGATTTTCAAACTATAATTTATGTATTATAGTTACTTTGGAGAATGTCTTTAGAAGACCCATGAGAAAGCACTTAGATAGAAATGTAGCAGTGACCAAAAATTATTTTCACATGTTTAGGAAAATAGCATGTCAGTAGTCAGAGACAAACAGAAACAAAGAGATAAACACAAGTATGACTAAAAGTCAGCAAATCTGGATGAAAAGTCTGTGGGTGTTTACTACACTATTGCTTTTTACTTTTTGTAGATTTTATATTTTTAAAACATTTATGTGGGTGTATTTGTGTGTGTGTGAGAGAGAGAGAGAGACAGAGACAGAGACAGAGAGAGAGTGGGGGATGGAGAAAGAGAGAGAGAGACAAAGAGAGATGGAGAAAGAGAGAGAGCGCGTATGTATGTGCAGATGAATGTATTTGTGTGTGTAGTGGCCAGGTGAGGGCGCTGATGCCCTCCTCTATCCTTCTTTGCCTATTTCTTTGAGGCAGGATCTCTCCCTGAGCCAGGGACTCATATTTTCTCAGCTAGACTAGGAGGCAGCAAATCCCAGTGATCCTCCTGTCTCCACCCTGTTCAGAGCTATGGTTAGGAAAAGACAGCTGACTACTTACACAGGTGGTAAGATCTAAACATTGGTCAGAGCAGGTGCACTTGCCAGTGAGCCATTTGAAATTTTTTAGCATAAAAAGTTGGGCTGTGTAAACTATATCAGGATCAAGTGATTAGGTCCATTCCTCCAAATGAAAATATTATTAACACTGTTTTGATAATTTGGAAAATACACACACACACACACACACACACACACA